>JANRMT010054280.1:0-17727 GCA_026402145.1 Polypterus bichir lapradei
GGACTGGTGCCGCCACAACTGGGATGGAAGATGAATCCTTTTCTGGCTGGGAAGTCATAATGGAAGGAGAATGTGAAAGGAAGCACATCCTGGCTGGGATCCCATTTGGGATAAAAAAATAATGGATGAACTGAGGGATTCTGAACAATTCAGTCCCCAGTATGAGAGGGGGCAGTCCTCCTCTGGTTTGGCCCCAGTGTAGACCCCACAGGGTTGCTTGAGATTTTGAAGTTTCAAAGGGCAGCACTGTCAGGATCCTTGGGTGATGCCATGGGGTGCTGTGGAAAATACTGTTTCATAGTTTCGAAAGGCTCCTCTATGACCCGGAAGTGCTTCCTAGTATCTGTCTATCTATCTATCTATCTATCTATCTATCTATCTATCTATCTATCTATCTATCTATCTATCTATCTATCTATCCCTTTTACTGTCTCATTTTTTTCCTTTATCATTGGCTTTTTATTTTCAATTTCATTAGATTGAAAATTCTGAGCTCCTTCCTTTTCAGTGATTTTTTTGGGAGCAAAGTTATCTTGAAAAATATTTCTTATCTAGTCACTAGCAGCATAGGAATCTTAAATCCAGAATGTTATTTATCTTCATATATGTGCATAAAGAGTAAAGACAGATCATGTCAGAGTTTGCAAAACGGCTGCACTGCGTGACGTTTACATCTCCTGTTCACCTTTGTTTTCAACACAATGCAGTCTGACAGGTGCGGTGTAATGACAGACCTTTTCCTTCTTTACGTAGGTAGCGGCTGAGGTTTATTTTTAGCATGTGTGCTATAAATAGAAGTCACTGTGAACATTCTAAACTAGAAATGACAGCACTGGTCTGAATTTCCCAATCCCAACTTGTTTCACTGATGACATTTGTCACGTTCTTCAGAACTGTGCCTGTCGTTATAGTTATCTGCCACCATCATCTAAATTACAGGATACTGATTTCTGAAAGGTCATTGAGTCATAGGAGACTGAACCAGCATCCTTGTCAGTAACAATCCAAAATCTGATAACTGCTAAGCCACATTATATTAGCCAAACAAAGTGTATTTTGTGCACAATGTTGAAGGTGTTTTACTGGTCCAATGCTACCTTTTACATTTGTATTCAATGGGATCTTAAGCATCTGAACTGGTTTGTTCAGAATGACATATGTGGTGAGCCATTTTAGATAAAGCAGCATCTTTTTCTGTTACATTTCAATATTCTAACCACTAGGCTACTACTACTTACTAATGAACAAGTGAGTTGTATTTAACAAGTACAAGTGTGTTACAAAAGGAGTTATTTGGATTTAAAATGGAGTTTTTTTTTCAGTTATTTTACCATTCTCTATACAGTAATGTGGGCAGTGACATCCATCTTCTAAAACTCTGTGATGGTCAATGCAATTTTCTATGCTGTGGTGGGCTGGTAACATCACTTCAAGGGAGGCCCACCGAATCAACAAGCACATTAAATGAGCAGACTCAGTTATGGGACGCACTCTGGACCCCCTGGAGGTCTTAGAAAAGGAGAGAATGAAGACAAAACTGAGTGCCATCATGAACAATGCTACACACCAACTCTGTGACACTCCAACGCTGAGGACTGTCAGGCAATGAATTATTTAGCAAAAATATGTGAAGAAACACTAAGGGGAACTCCTTTATACCAACATCAATATGCCTGCACAACACCTCACTGGGAAGTCTATCTATCTATCTATCTATCTATCTATCTATCTATCTATCTATCTATCTATCTGTCTGTCTGTCTGTCTGTCTGTCTGTCTGTCTGTCTGTCTACACTATTGCAGGTTTATAAAGTAATTTCTGTAAAAGGTATAAAACCAAGTCACTTTTATTGCACCTTTCCATAATGAACACCCATTTAAATGTGTTTATGTGACAAATGCAAGTATGTCACATAACAAATTATTTGAGATGGAACTGATTTCCTTATTTGTTACAGCTGAATATCCTAACCTCTAAGCTACACTATACTGCAGTTTTCTCGATTAGTTTGGCTTCTTTCTCAGTTCAGACTTATTTCCCAAAGGCAAATGCATTCGGACATCATTCAAATGGCTCATTAATGTAATTACTGATTTAGTACTAAAATCAGGGGTTCTGCCCAACATGCTGAAAACACTTTTTGTTTGTTACATTGAGTTTGTTTTACATTTGTCAATACGTATGTGCTTGTCATTGTGTGTGCCATCTTAAGCAAAATGATTAGTTGATTTCTCAAAACAGATATATTTCCAAATAACTGTCAGTCATTTTCTAACCCTTTTAGCCCTTAACAGGATCATTTTTGCTGGAGCCTATCCCAGCAAGCATAGGGTGCAAGGAAGGAACAAACCCCGGACAGGATACCAATCCATCACAGGGCAAACACACACACCAATCAAACGCTATGGACAATTAAGGTAACCTTCATGTTTTTGGACTGTTGGAGGAAACCCACGCAGACATGGGGAGAACCTGCAGACTCCACACAGGGAGGACCTGGGATGGGAACCCCCGGTTGCCTTACTGTGAAGTAGCAGTGCTAACACTGTGCCACCATGATGCCCTCCATCTACTTCTTCTTCTTTCGGCTGCTCCAATTAGGGGTTGCCACAGCGGATCATCTTTTTCCATATCTTTCTTTCCTCTGCATCTTGCTCTGTTACACCCATCACCTGCATGTCCACTCTCACCACCTCCATAAACCTCCTCTTAGGCCTTTCGTCTTTTCCTCTTCCCTAGCAGCTCTATCCTTAGCATCCTTCTCCCAATATACTCAGCATCTCTCCTCTGCACATGTCCAAATCAATGCAATCTTGCCTCTCTACTTTGTCTCCCAACCTTCCAACCTGAGCTGACCCTCTAATGTACTCATTTCTAATCCTGTCCATCCTCATCACACCCAATGCAAATCTTAACATCTTTAACTCTGCCACCTCCAGCTCTGTCTGTCTCCTGTTTTCTGGTCAGTGCCACTGTCTCCAGCCCATATGACATAGCTAGTCTCACTGTCATCCTGTAGACCTTCCCTTTCACTCTTGCTGATACCCGTCTGTCACAAATTACTCCTGACACTCTTCTCCTTGCCCTCCATATTAATGTAAAATACATATTCATTCAATTATTTTGAATAACACCTGACCATAGTTAGTTAATTATTCTCAGGTGACTCCTCAATAAGCTTTTTAAAGGAGAATAATGTCATTATAAGATCAACCAATTTCAACTGCTCCACACGTATAAGACTCACAGGTACCCCCATAGGAAAATGTTAGTACTTAGTGGTTGATCTTTGATGGCTCATGAGACCTAAAAGAGATTCACATTTATGGTTCATTTAAGAATCAACGTTGTCACAGATGTTTCTCTTAAAATTCCTTAGGAGAAACAGTTTCAGACAAAAAAGGAGACCTGAGATACAGCTGAGGTGAAAGGAATCAAAACTGAGAATGTGGTTTGAAAAGCATGTTAGGTTTTGTGAGGTCCCTCTCTAGTCTTGTTTTAGTCTCTTTCCAGACTTGATATTTTGGATTGAGGCCTTTATCTAAGGTGACTTCCAACATCTGGGCTATGATTGGTTACATTTCTTTTGTTTCTCCCTTTGGGGCATAGGCAGCTGAAATGACCTTCTTGTGGTCACACAGTGGTGTCAGCAGTGGGATTTGAACCCATAACCTGTGGGTTTGAAGTCTAAAGCCTTAAACAACATGCAACACTTCCTGCCCACTCTTCTACCCTAAGTCTGATCTAACTGGAGCCTTAGCAAGATAAGTTAGAGCAACTAATAATATTATTCAGAACCAAGGCCTACAGTTTTGTAATGATAGCACAGGGTTTTATTACCACAAACAACTGCCCATATGTTTCATAAAATGTTACTAAGCACACAATGCAAATATTTTCAAACTGCAAGAAAAATGTCAAGACTCTACTTGGAAAATCTGGGTCCACTGTGTGACTCTGCTGAGGTCTCTTTTACTCAGGAGAACAATCTGAGAAGCAGGAGATGAAAGAACATGCCTCCATATGATTTCATTCTGATCTCATTGTTGTCTGGGAGAAACCAAACAGAAAAACAGTAAATATTTATGTACTCACCTGGCAACTCTGCTGTTTTGTTGTGTAGGGTACTGTGGTGACCCCATCTTCCCCCCTTTATACTCTTTATTGTGTAGACTTTAATGAAATGTCTAAAATCCCATACAGTTAGTACTCTTTAGTCACGTACTTTAGCACTTCCTCCCCAGTCCCTTCTACATCTGTAACCTCAGACAATTAGACAGACTAAAGGAACAGGCAGGAGTTAACTTACATATTTAATTACTAGGGGGCTTTGCCCCGTGCTCGCTTCGCTTGCCAAACAGCATGCGCTACGTGCCAGCAATTTTGGGTCTCTGTCGCTCACGTTGTGAAGAGGGGAGCTGAACACACCCCAAGGAGACACGGTCGCTCCTCCGAAACCCCGTCTTAAACGGTAATACAATGAGAAAACAAATAATTTTCTTTTTACCTTCTCTTTGCTCAATCAGCTTCTGGCTTGCTGCTGCTGCCGTGCCACTTGATTTGCATCTCGCATGGCACATTTAAAAGCCTGTAGAGCGGCTGTCCTTTTGTCTCACTGCCTTGTCTCTCTTCTCCCCCAGACATCCTGTGCTCCTGTCGGGGATCCCGCTCCTGAGGCGCGCCCCAATGAAGAGGAAGATTTTCTATTCTTTTAATTCAGAGACAGAACTGTCCCCTCCGACTACACACAGAGCTCAATTCACTCCTGAAAGAGACTTATGTTTGTTTGAAGTGTTTGAATAATGTTTCTGTCTCTAAAATCTCCTGTGTATCTGTGCATCTCTGTGACCCAAGCGTGACAGCATATGTGGATTTCACTTTCACCAAACAACAAATCTTTTATTTCTTGTGGATACGCCTCTTCACTGGGAAGAAACACTGCTTTTCCCTGATGACAACATGAATTAGATGATCTACAAGTCTACAAAAGTTTAAATCCAAACAATGTATTTAATCTCTTTTCGCTGTTCCATTATTTCACCGAGTAATAATTTAATTTGTTTGCGCTAATACGCTCTTTACTATAATTTTTTTGAGACTTTTGAATTTTCGTACTTCCATTATCTCTAACCTGCTCTGAATGTGTATCGCACCAGTGTTTTTGAATTCTGTATGATGTTCTACTTTGTCATCTACTCTGTCTTTTATTTCAGGCGTGGCTAAATCTTTTGGCACAAAGTCTCGTTTTGTGGGACGTGAAAGTGTCTCTCTGAGAAAATCACGTCTCGTCTCTCTTCCCCAGATTTTTTATTATAATAGAGAGATGTATTATTAATAATATGACCAAAACTATTGAAGCAGTTTTCAAAGTGAACATTGCCAAACCATACCATTATAGCCTCAGTAGCAGAGCATATTGCATCCATAGGCAGCTCTCGGCTTAGCTTCAGCCTCGCTTGCTTATCTACCACATGGCTTTTGAATGGACTATTGAAACAGGCCACAAGCCCAGATGCTGAGAGACAGCGATAAAGGCAACATGTCCAATGTTATACCATTCATACCACAAAACATGGACCAATGGGGCGTCTTAGTAGAGAATGGACTCCAGTTTAACTCTTTCAGGGCTGATGTTGACTTTTGTCAAAATTCAGGGTCAAGGACAGTAATGGGCTGTAAATTGTGACAAAACTCACCCTTATGTTTTAGTTTGACTATCTTTGGTTGAAGGAAAGCTATGTAGCTTTGTTGATTTGACCTTGATTTCCTGTGCATGCATGAGTAGTGAAAAGCAAACTGCCTGTAAAATGGCATTGACATCTGGTGAGAGACTAAAACAAATTTGCAAAGCAAAATACTCCACGGACGTTTTACGTATAATCGCTGAATCGGACTCTGGCTTTTCGGACTCCGAGTTTGATGCAAGTGTTCTGGAGATGAATATTGAAAACGAAAGTGAGGGACCAGAATCGGCCTGTCGGTCCCCAGCTGATCGTGTTGCTGAACACTTTCGTATAGCTGATACGCCTACAGCAGCGTTCGCCTAGGAGAACCATCACTTACGATGACAAGAGGTACAAACCATATTGCGTCACACTGCGACTACCACCATCACCCACCTGCTGTGCGAAAACAAAGAGGTAGCCGGCCCGCCGTGCATTCCTGCTGGCCATCGAGCCACCCCTGCACAGCCACTCTGCCAGAGATGCAAAACAGGTGCCAACAGCAACCACAGCACGCAGCAACAAATGTTTTATGTTGATGTATGTGTGAAACCAGTGCATTGGGTGCTTTTCAGAAAACTGAGTTTTGGGAAAAAATATTCAGCCCTCAAAGAGTTAAAACCAATCAAAAACACACCAAATATTTACCACCTCATATGCTAGATGTCACTCCACCACAACTGCAATCTTTACCACCTAAGGAGTTCTGTTACAGCTGATCAGAGGAGCTGATCGTCCAAACGAGCGAGCGAGAATAAATGTAAGGACCTGGCCTGACTCCATATAATGAGAAATGTTCTATTGATTTGACATAAGTAGGATGAGCTTTGCTATATTTCATGATGAGTCACAGGTACGTAAACTTATTTCAGATGCTAATTTAATGCTGGTACTGACATCTGATACTTTCTTTATTTTCTTTTTCTTTCATTTATTTATATAGCACATTTAAAACAACATAGTAATGCTGCGGCCAAAGTGCTTTACAATAATAGAATAAAAGAAAAAACAATAAACAATAAAACATAAATAGTAATAAAATATATAAACATAAAATAAGATAGATAATAAATAGGAATGATGTTATATGATCACAAAGAGGAAAACCATCAGTATTACTGAAGGTCAATGAATGCAAGTGAAAAGATGTGAGTTTTTAATCTTGTTTTGAACTGTTCAATTGTAGACAACTCCTTAATATGATGAGGTAGAGAGTTCCACAGGCGAGGGGCAGCAGCTGCAAAGGCCCTGTCCCCCTTGGTTTTACATTTGGTACAAGGGACAACAAGAGACAACTGACCAGAAGATCTAAGCACTCTAGATGGCTGGTGTAAAACACACAATTCAGATAAATAGGCAGGAGCGAGTCCATGTAACGATTTAAAAACTAGCAGCAAGATTTTAAAATCAATTCGAAAACTGACAGGCAGCCAGTGTAACGATGATACTGTACAATCGGATGGAGTAGACATGAGATTTAAGTGAATGAGCAATGGCAATAAAGGGCATACATTACAATTAAAATTAAATGTATGATCCAGACATTGAAATGTAGACAGACTTTGTCCATGTTACTACACAGGGTGATAAGTTACCTCATCCTGAGGAATCTGAGCAACAGAAATGAGTCACATTGTTAGTAACACCTTAATGATGAAGCATTCTAAATGCTGGTGACTTCAAACAAGGAAACAATCTTCTATCAGCATGTTCAATTCGTGGACACTACAAGCTGGACCTTCTCAATGCAAATGTCAAAGCCTTTTAATATCAATGGTGGTACAATCTGAGCAGGTCTGACCTCATCTTACTGCCACCTACGAGCCTGTCATTGACAGCAGCAGCAGCTGCCCTTAGGCCACAAGCTCTTATGTATGTTTGAGAGGGAGGGCTTTACTTGTTTTTATTATGAAATTTATATAATAATTATTCTTTGCACTTATATACCGCTTTTCTCACTACTTAAAGTGCTCAGCAATTGCAGGTTAAGGGCCTTACTCAAGGGCCCAACAGAGCAGAGTCCATATTGGCATTTACAGTGTTCGAATCGGCAACCTTCCCATTGCCAGTGCAGATCCCTAGCCTCAGAGCCACCACTCCGCCTTATAGAGATTTTTATTTTTGAGATTCTGTAAACTTTTAATTTCCCCTCAGGAACACATCTGTTAAGTTTGGAAGTGAGGTGATGAGGATGATGCCAATAAGTGGTGATATGTTGTATGATGATTAGCACATTCAAGTAAGGATTTCACTGTACTCTGTATACTTGACAATGATGCCTGAACTATCTATCTATCTATCTATCTATCTATCTATCTATCTATCTATATACAGTGGTGTGAAAAACTATTTGCCCCCTTCCTGATTTCTTATTCTTTTGCATGTTTGTCACACAAAATGTTTCTGATCATCAAACACATGTAACCATTAGTCAAATATAACACAAGTAAACACAAAATGCAGTTTTTAAATGATGGTTTTTATTATTTAGGGAGAAAAAAAATCCAAACCTACATGGCCCTGTGTGAAAAAGTAATTGCCCCCTTGTTAAAAAATAACCTAACTGTGGTGTATCACACCTGAGTTCAATTTCCGTAGCCTCCCCCAGGCCTGATTACTGCCACACCTGTTTCAATCAAGAAATCACTTAAATAGGAGCTGCCTGACACAGAGAAGTAGACCAAAAGCTCCTCAAAAGCTAGACATCATGCCAAGATCCAAAGAAATTCAGGAACAAATGAGAACAGAAGTAATTGAGATCTATCAGTCTGGTAAAGGTTATAAAGCCATTTCTAAAGCTTTGGGACTCCAGCGAACCACAGTGAGAGCCATTATCCACAAATGGCAAGAACATGGAACAGCGGTGAACCTTCCCAGGAGTGGCCGGCCGACCAAAATTACCCCAAGAGTGCAGAGACGACTCATCCAAGAGGTCACAAAAGACCCCAGGACAACGTCTAAAGAACTGCAGGCCTCACTTGCCTCAATTAAGGTCAGTGTTCACGACTCCACCATAAGAAAGAGACTGGGCAAAAACGGCCTGCATGGCAGATTTCCAAGATGCAAACCACTGTTAAGCAAAAAGAACATTAGGGCTCGTCTCAATTTTGCTAAGAAACATCTCAATGATTGCCAAGACTTTCGGGAAAATACCTTGTGGACTGATGAGACAAAAGTTGAACATTTTGGAAGGCAAATGTCCCGTTACATCTGGCGTAAAAGGAACACAGCATTTCAGAAAAAGAACATCATACCAACAGTAAAATATGGTGGTGGTAGTGTGATGGTCTGGGGTTGTTTCGCTGCTTCAGGACCTGGAAGGCTTGCTGTGATAGATGGAACCATGAATTCTACTGTCTACCAAAAAATCCTGAAGGAGAATGTCCGGCCATCTGTTCGTCAACTCAAGCTGAAGCGATCTTGGGTGCTGCAACAGGACAATGACCCAAAACACACCAGCAAATCCACCTCTGAATGGCTGAAGAAAAACAAAATGAAGACTTTGGAGTGGCCTAGTCAAAGTCCTGACCTGAATCCAATTGAGATGCTATGGCATGACCTTAAAAAGGCGGTTCATGCTAGAAAACCCTCAAATAAAGCTGAATTACAACAATTCTGCAAAGATGAGTGGGCCAAAATTCCTCCAGAGCGCTGTAAAAGACTCATTGCAAGTTATCGCAAACGCTTGATTGCAGTTATTGCTGCTAAGGGTGGCCCAACCAGTTATTAGGTTCAGGGGGCAATTACTTTTTCACACAGGGCCATGTAGGTTTGGATTTTTTTTCTCCCTAAATAATAAAAACCATCATTTAAAAACTGCATTTTGTGTTTACTTGTGTTATATTTGACTAATGGTTACATGTGTTTGATGATCAGAAACATTTTGTGTGACAAACATGCAAAAGAATAAGAAATCAGGAAGGGGGCAAATAGTTTTTCACACCACTGTATATAGATAGATAGATAGATAGATAGATAGATAGATAGATAGATAGTTCAGGCATCATTGTCAAGTATACAGAGTACAGTGAAATCCTTACTTGAATGTGCTAATCATCATACAACATATCACCACTTATTGGCATCATCCTCATCACCTCACTTCCAAACTTAACAGATGTGTTCCTGAGGGGAAATTAAAAGTTTACAGAATCTCAAAAATAAAAATCTCTATAAGGCGGAGTGGTGGCTCTGAGGCTAGGGATCTGCACTGGCAATGGGAAGGTTGCCGATTCGAACACTGTAAATGCCAATATGGACTCTGCTCTGTTGGGCCCTTGAGTAAGGCCCTTAACCTGCAATTGCTGAGCACTTTAAGTAGTGAGAAAAGCGGTATATAAGTGCAAAGAATAATTATTATATAAATTTCATAATAAAAACAAGTAAAGCCCTCCCTCTCAAACATACATAAGAGCTTGTGGCCTAAGGGCAGCTGCTGCTGCTGTCAATGACAGGCTCGTAGGTGGCAGTAAGATGAGGTCAGACCTGCTCAGATTGTACCACCATTGATATTAAAAGGCTTTGACATTTGCATTGAGAAGGTCCAGCTTGTAGTGTCCACGAATTGAACATGCTGATAGAAGATTGTTTCCTTGTTTGAAGTCACCAGCATTTAGAATGCTTCATCATTAAGGTGTTACTAACAATGTGACTCATTTCTGTTGCTCAGATTCCTCAGGATGAGGTAACTTATCACCCTGTGTAGTAACATGGACAAAGTCTGTCTACATTTCAATGTCTGGATCATACATTTAATTTTAATTGTAATGTATGCCCTTTATTGCCATTGCTCATTCACTTAAATCTCATGTCTACTCCATCCGATTGTACAGTATCATCGTTACACTGGCTGCCTGTCAGTTTTCGAATTGATTTTAAAATCTTGCTGCTAGTTTTTAAATCGTTACATGGACTCGCTCCTGCCTATTTATCTGAATTGTGTGTTTTACACCAGCCATCTAGAGTGCTTAGATCTTCTGGTCAGTTGTCTCTTGTTGTCCCTTGTACCAAATGTAAAACCAAGGGGGACAGGGCCTTTGCAGCTGCTGCCCCTCGCCTGTGGAACTCTCTACCTCATCATATTAAGGAGTTGTCTACAATTGAACAGTTCAAAACAAGATTAAAAACTCACATCTTTTCACTTGCATTCATTGACCTTCAGTAATACTGATGGTTTTCCTCTTTGTGATCATATAACATCATTCCTATTTATTATCTATCTTATTTTATGTTTATATATTTTATTACTATTTATGTTTTATTGTTTATTGTTTTTTCTTTTATTCTATTATTGTAAAGCACTTTGGCCGCAGCATTACTATGTTGTTTTAAATGTGCTATATAAATAAATGAAAGAAAAAGAAAATAAAGAAAGTATCAGATGTCAGTACCAGCATTAAATTAGCATCTGAAATAAGTTTACGTACCTGTGACTCATCATGAAATATAGCAAAGCTCATCCTACTTATGTCAAATCAATAGAACATTTCTCATTATATGGAGTCAGGCCAGGTCCTTACATTTATTCTCGCTCGCTCGTTTGGACGATCAGCTCCTCTGATCAGCTGTAACAGAACTCCTTAGGTGGTAAAGATTGCAGTTGTGGTGGAGTGACATCTAGCATATGAGGTGGTAAATATTTGGTGTGTTTTTGATTGGTTTTAACTCTTTGAGGGCTGAATATTTTTTCCCAAAACTCAGTTTTCTGAAAAGCACCCAATGCACTGGTTTCACACATACATCAACATAAAACATTTGTTGCTGCGTGCTGTGGTTGCTGTTGGCACCTGTTTTGCATCTCTGGCAGAGTGGCTGTGCAGGGGTGGCTCGATGGCCAGCAGGAATGCACGGCGGGCCGGCTACCTCTTTGTTTTCGCACAGCAGGTGGGTGATGGTGGTAGTCGCAGTGTGACGCAATATGGTTTGTACCTCTTGTCATCGTAAGTGATGGTTCTCCTAGGCGAACGCTGCTGTAGGCGTATCAGCTATACGAAAGTGTTCAGCAACACGATCAGCTGGGGACCGACAGGCCGATTCTGGTCCCTCACTTTCGTTTTCAATATTCATCTCCAGAACACTTGCATCAAACTCGGAGTCCGAAAAGCCAGAGTCCGATTCAGCGATTATACGTAAAACGTCCGTGGAGTATTTTGCTTTGCAAATTTGTTTTAGTCTCTCACCAGATGTCAATGCCATTTTACAGGCAGTTTGCTTTTCACTACTCATGCATGCACAGGAAATCAAGGTCAAATCAACAAAGCTACATAGCTTTCCTTCAACCAAAGATAGTCAAACTAAAACATAAGGGTGAGTTTTGTCACAATTTACAGCCCATTACTGTCCTTGACCCTGAATTTTGACAAAAGTCAACATCAGCCCTGAAAGAGTTAAACTGGAGTCCATTCTCTACTAAGACGCCCCATTGGTCCATGTTTTGTGGTATGAATGGTATAACATTGGACATGTTGCCTTTATCGCTGTCTCTCAGCATCTGGGCTTGTGGCCTGTTTCAATAGTCCATTCAAAAGCCATGTGGTAGATAAGCAAGCGAGGCTGAAGCTAAGCCGAGAGCTGCCTATGGATGCAATATGCTCTGCTACTGAGGCTATAATGGTATGGTTTGGCAATGTTCACTTTGAAAACTGCTTCAATAGTTTTGGTCATATTATTAATAATACATCTCTCTATTATAATAAAAAATCTGGGGAAGAGAGACGAGACGTGATTTTCTCAGAGAGACACTTTCACGTCCCACAAAACGAGACTTTGTGCCAAAAGATTTAGCCACGCCTGAAATAAAAGACAGAGTAGATGACAAAGTAGAACATCATACAGAATTCAAAAACACTGGTGCGATACACATTCAGAGCAGGTTAGAGATAATGGAAGTACGAAAATTCAAAAGTCTCAAAAAAATTATAGTAAAGAGCGTATTAGCGCAAACAAATTAAATTATTACTCGGTGAAATAATGGAACAGCGAAAAGAGATTAAATACATTGTTTGGATTTAAACTTTTGTAGACTTGTAGATCATCTAATTCATGTTGTCATCAGGGAAAAGCAGTGTTTCTTCCCAGTGAAGAGGCGTATCCACAAGAAATAAAAGATTTGTTGTTTGGTGAAAGTGAAATCCACATATGCTGTCACGCTTGGGTCACAGAGATGCACAGATACACAGGAGATTTTAGAGACAGAAACATTATTCAAACACTTCAAACAAACATAAGTCTCTTTCAGGAGTGAATTGAGCTCTGTGTGTAGTCGGAGGGGACAGTTCTGTCTCTGAATTAAAAGAATAGAAAATCTTCCTCTTCATTGGGGCGCGCCTCAGGAGCGGGATCCCCGACAGGAGCACAGGATGTCTGGGGGAGAAGAGAGACAAGGCAGTGAGACAAAAGGACAGCCGCTCTACAGGCTTTTAAATGTGCCATGCGAGATGCAAATCAAGTGGCACGGCAGCAGCAGCAAGCCAGAAGCTGATTGAGCAAAGAGAAGGTAAAAAGAAAATTATTTGTTTTCTCATTGTATTACCGTTTAAGACGGGGTTTCGGAGGAGCGACCGTGTCTCCTTGGGGTGTGTTCAGCTCCCCTCTTCACAACGTGAGCGACAGAGACCCAAAATTGCTGGCACGTAGCGCATGCTGTTTGGCAAGCGAAGCGAGCACGGGGCAAAGCCCCCTAGTAATTAAATATGTAAGTTAACTCCTGCCTGTTCCTTTAGTCTGTCTAATTGTCTGAGGTTACAGATGTAGAAGGGACTGGGGAGGAAGTGCTAAAGTACGTGACTAAAGAGTACTAACTGTATGGGATTTTAGACATTTCATTAAAGTCTACACAATAAAGAGTATAAAGGGGGGAAGATGGGGTCACCACAGTACCCTACACAACAAAACAGCAGAGTTGCCAGGTGAGTACATAAATATTTACTGTTTTTCTGTTTGGTTTCTCCCAGACAACAATGAGATCAGAATGAAATCATATGGAGGCATGTTCTTTCATCTCCTGCTTCTCAGATTGTTCTCCTGAGTAAAAGAGACCTCAGCAGAGTCACACAGTGGACCCAGATTTTCCAAGTAGAGTCTTGACATTTTTCTTGCAGTTTGAAAATATTTGCATTGTGTGCTTAGTAACATTTTATGAAACATATGGGCAGTTGTTTGTGGTAATAAAACCCTGTGCTATCATTACAAAACTGTAGGCCTTGGTTCTGAATAATATTATTAGTTGCTCTAACTTATCTTGCTAAGGCTCCAGTTAGATCAGACTTAGGGTAGAAGAGTGGGCAGGAAGTGTTGCATGTTGTTTAAGGCTTTAGACTTCAAACCCACAGGTTATGGGTTCAAATCCCACTGCTGACACCACTGTGTGACCACAAGAAGGTCATTTCAGCTGCCTATGCCCCAAAGGGAGAAACAAAAGAAATGTAACCAATCATAGCCCAGATGTTGGAAGTCACCTTAGATAAAGGCCTCAATCCAAAATATCAAGTCTGGAAAGAGACTAAAACAAGACTAGAGAGGGACCTCACAAAACCTAACATGCTTTTCAAACCACATTCTCAGTTTTGATTCCTTTCACCTCAGCTGTATCTCAGGTCTCCTTTTTTGTCTGAAACTGTTTCTCCTAAGGAATTTTAAGAGAAACATCTGTGACAACGTTGATTCTTAAATGAACCATAAATGTGAATCTCTTTTAGGTCTCATGAGCCATCAAAGATCAACCACTAAGTACTAACATTTTCCTATGGGGGTACCTGTGAGTCTTATACGTGTGGAGCAGTTGAAATTGGTTGATCTTATAATGACATTATTCTCCTTTAAAAAGCTTATTGAGGAGTCACCTGAGAATAATTAACTAACTATGGTCAGGTGTTATTCAAAATAATTGAATGAATATGTATTTTACATTAATATGGAGGGCAAGGAGAAGAGTGTCAGGAGTAATTTGTGACAGACGGGTATCAGCAAGAGTGAAAGGGAAGGTCTACAGGATGACAGTGAGACTAGCTATGTCATATGGGCTGGAGACAGTGGCACTGACCAGAAAACAGGAGACAGACAGAGCTGGAGGTGGCAGAGTTAAAGATGTTAAGATTTGCATTGGGTGTGATGAGGATGGACAGGATTAGAAATGAGTACATTAGAGGGTCAGCTCAGGTTGGAAGGTTGGGAGACAAAGTAGAGAGGCAAGATTGCATTGATTTGGACATGTGCAGAGGAGAGATGCTGAGTATATTGGGAGAAGGATGCTAAGGATAGAGCTGCTAGGGAAGAGGAAAAGACGAAAGGCCTAAGAGGAGGTTTATGGAGGTGGTGAGAGTGGACATGCAGGTGATGGGTGTAACAGAGCAAGATGCAGAGGAAAGAAAGATATGGAAAAAGATGATCCGCTGTGGCAACCCCTAATTGGAGCAGCCGAAAGAAGAAGAAGTAGATGGAGGGCATCATGGTGGCACAGTGTTAGCACTGCTACTTCACAGTAAGGCAACCGGGGGTTCCCATCCCAGGTCCTCCCTGTGTGGAGTCTGCAGGTTCTCCCCATGTCTGCGTGGGTTTCCTCCAACAGTCCAAAAACATGAAGGTTACCTTAATTGTCCATAGCGTTTGATTGGTGTGTGTGTTTGCCCTGTGATGGATTGGTATCCTGTCCGGGGTTTGTTCCTTCCTTGCACCCTATGCTTGCTGGGATAGGCTCCAGCAAAAATGATCCTGTTAAGGGCTAAAAGGGTTAGAAAATGACTGACAGTTATTTGGAAATATATCTGTTTTGAGAAATCAACTAATCATTTTGCTTAAGATGGCACACACAATGACAAGCACATACGTATTGACAAATGTAAAACAAACTCAATGTAACAAACAAAAAGTGTTTTCAGCATGTTGGGCAGAACCCCTGATTTTAGTACTAAATCAGTAATTACATTAATGAGCCATTTGAATGATGTCCGAATGCATTTGCCTTTGGGAAATAAGTCTGAACTGAGAAAGAAGCCAAACTAATCGAGAAAACTGCAGTATAGTGTAGCTTAGAGGTTAGGATATTCAGCTGTAACAAATAAGGAAATCAGTTCCATCTCAAATAATTTGTTATGTGACATACTTGCATTTGTCACATAAACACATTTAAATGGGTGTTCATTATGGAAAGGTGCAATAAAAGTGACTTGGTTTTATACCTTTTACAGAAATTACTTTATAAACCTGCAATAGTGTAGACAGACAGACAGACAGACAGACAGACAGACAGACAGACAGATAGATAGATAGATAGATAGATAGATAGATAGATAGATAGATAGATAGATAGACTTCCCAGTGAGGTGTTGTGCAGGCATATTGATGTTGGTATAAAGGAGTTCCCCTTAGTGTTTCTTCACATATTTTTGCTAAATAATTCATTGCCTGACAGTCCTCAGCGTTGGAGTGTCACAGAGTTGGTGTGTAGCATTGTTCATGATGGCACTCAGTTTTGTCTTCATTCTCTCCTTTTCTAAGACCTCCAGGGGGTCCAGAGTGCGTCCCATAACTGAGTCTGCTCATTTAATGTGCTTGTTGATTCGGTGGGCCTCCCTTGAAGTGATGTTACCAGCCCACCACAGCATAGAAAATTGCATTGACCATCACAGAGTTTTAGAAGATGGATGTCACTGCCCACATTACTGTATAGAGAATGGTAAAATAACTGAAAAAAAAACTCCATTTTAAATCCAAATAACTCCTTTTGTAACACACTTGTACTTGTTAAATACAACTCACTTGTTCATTAGTAAGTAGTAGTAGCCTAGTGGTTAGAATATTGAAATGTAACAGAAAAAGATGCTGCTTTATCTAAAATGGCTCACCACATATGTCATTCTGAACAAACCAGTTCAGATGCTTAAGATCCCATTGAATACAAATGTAAAAGGTAGCATTGGACCAGTAAAACACCTTCAACATTGTGCACAAAATACACTTTGTTTGGCTAATATAATGTGGCTTAGCAGTTATCAGATTTTGGATTGTTACTGACAAGGATGCTGGTTCAGTCTCCTATGACTCAATGACCTTTCAGAAATCAGTATCCTGTAATTTAGATGATGGTGGCAGATAACTATAACGACAGGCACAGTTCTGAAGAACGTGACAAATGTCATCAGTGAAACAAGTTGGGATTGGGAAATTCAGACCAGTGCTGTCATTTCTAGTTTAGAATGTTCACAGTGACTTCTATTTATAGCACACATGCTAAAAATAAACCTCAGCCGCTACCTACGTAAAGAAGGAAAAGGTCTGTCATTACACCGCACCTGTCAGACTGCATTGTGTTGAAAACAAAGGTGAACAGGAGATGTAAACGTCACGCAGTGCAGCCGTTTTGCAAACTCTGACATGATCTGTCTTTACTCTTTATGCACATATATGAAGATAAATAACATTCTGGATTTAAGATTCCTATGCTGCTAGTGACTAGATAAGAAATATTTTTCAAGATAACTTTGCTCCCAAAAAAATCACTGAAAAGGAAGGAGCTCAGAATTTTCAATCTAATGAAATTGAAAATAAAAAGCCAATGATAAAGGAAAAAAATGAGACAGTAAAAGGGATAGATAGATAGATAGATAGATAGATAGATAGATAGATAGATAGATAGATAGATAGATAGATAGATAGATAGACAGATACTAGGAAGCACTTCCGGGTCATAGAGGAGCCTTTCGAAACTATGAAACAGTATTTTCCACAGCACCCCATGGCATCACCCAAGGATCCTGACAGTGCTGCCCTTTGAAACTTCAAAATCTCAAGCAACCCTGTGGGGTCTACACTGGGGCCAAACCAGAGGAGGACTGCCCCCTCTCATACTGGGGACTGAATTGTTCAGAATCCCTCAGTTCATCCATTATTTTTTTATCCCAAATGGGATCCCAGCCAGGATGTGCTTCCTTTCACATTCTCCTTCCATTATGACTTCCCAGCCAGAAAAGGATTCATCTTCCATCCCAGTTGTGGCGGCACCAGTCC
>JANRMT010054281.1:0-17795 GCA_026402145.1 Polypterus bichir lapradei
GGACTGGTGCCGCCACAACTGGGATGGAAGATGAATCCTTTTCTGGCCGGGAAGTCATAATGGAAGGAGAATGTGAAAGGAAGCACATCCTGGCTGGGATCCCATTTGGGATAAAAAAATAATGGATGAACTGAGGGATTCTGAACAATTCAGTCCCCAGTATGAGAGGGGGCAGTCCTCCTCTGGTTTGGCCCCAGTGTAGACATCCACAGGGTTGCTTGAGATTTTGAAGTTTCAAAGGGCAGCACTGTCAGGATCCTTGGGTGATGCCATGGGGTGCTGTGGAAAATACTGTTTCATAGTTTCGAAAGGCTCCTCTATGACCCGGAAGTGCTTCCTAGTATCTATCTATCTATCTATCTATCTATCTATCTATCTATCTATCTATCTATCTATCTATCTATCTATCCCTTTTACTGTCTCATTTTTTTCCTTTATCATTGGCTTTTTATTTTCAATTTCATTAGATTGAAAATTCTGAGCTCCTTCCTTTTCAGTGATTTTTTTGGGAGCAAAGTTATCTTGAAAAATATTTCTTATCTAGTCACTAGCAGCATAGGAATCTTAAATCCAGAATGTTATTTATCTTCATATATGTGCATAAAGAGTAAAGACAGATCATGTCAGAGTTTGCAAAACGGCTGCACTGCGTGACGTTTACATCTCCTGTTCACCTTTGTTTTCAACACAATGCAGTCTGACAGGTGCGGTGTAATGACAGACCTTTTCCTTCTTTACGTAGGTAGCGGCTGAGGTTTATTTTTAGCATGTGTGCTATAAATAGAAGTCACTGTGTACATTCTACCCTAGAAATGACAGCACTGGTCTGAATTTCCCAATCCCAACCTGTTTCACTGATGACATTAGTCACGTTCTTCAGAACTGTCCCTGTCGTTATAGTTATCTGCCACCATCATCTAAATTACAGGATACTGATTTCTGAAAGGTCATTGAGTCATAGGAGACTGAACCAGCATCCTTGTCAGTAACAATCCAAAATCCGATAACTGCTAAGCCACATTATATTAGCCAAACAAAGTGTATTTTGTGCACAATGTTGAAGGTGTTTTACTGGTCCAATGCTACCTTTTACATTTGTATTCAATTGGATCTTAAGCATCTGAACTGGCTTGTTCAGAATGACATATGTGGTGAGCCATTTTAGATAAAGCAGCATCTTTTTCTGTTACATTTCAATATCCTAACCACTAGGCTACACCATATTACTAAAAGAAAACTTTACTATTACTAATGAACACTTTTTAAGTGAGTTGTATTTAACAAGTACAAGTGTGTTACAAAAGGAGTTATTTGGATTTAAAATGGAGGTTTTTTTTCAGTTACTTTACCATTCTCTATAATGTGGGCAGTGACATCCATCTTTTAAAACTCTGTGATGGTCAATGCAATTTTCTATGCTGTGGTGGGCTGGTAACATCACTTCAAGGGAGGCCCACCGAATCAACAGGCACATTAAATGAGCAGACTCAGTTATGGGATGCACTCTGGACCCCCTGGAGGTCTTAGAAAAGGAGAGAATGAAGACAAAACTGAGTGTCATCATGAACAATGCTACACACCAACTCTGTGACACTCCAACGCTGAGGACTGTCAGGCAATGAATTATTTAGCAAAAATATGTGAAGAAACACTAAGGGGAACTATTTTATACCAACATCAATATGCCTGCACAACACCTCACTGGGAAGTCTATCTATCTATCTATCTATCTATCTATCTATCTATCTATCTATCTATCTATCTGTCTGTCTGTCTGTCTGTCTGTCTGTCTGTCTGTCTGTCTACACTATTGCAGGTTTATAAAGTAATTTCTGTAAAAGGTATAAAACCAAGTCACTTTTATTGCACCTTTCCATAATGAACACCCATTTAAATGTGTTTATGTGACAAATGCAAGTATGTCACATAACAAATTATTTGAGATGGAACTGATTTCCTTATTTGTTACAGCTGAATAGCCTAACCTCTAAGCTACACTATACTGCAGTTTTCTCGATTAGTTTGGCTTCTTTCTCAGTTCAGACTTATTCCCCAAAGGCAAATGCATTCGGACATCATTCAAATGGCTCATTAATGTAATTACTGATTTAGTACTAAAATCGGGGGTTCAGCCCAACATGCTGAAAACACTTTTTGTTTGTTACATTGAGTTTGTTTTACATTTGTCAATACGTAGGTGCTTGTCATTGTGTGTGCCATCTTAAGGAAAATGATTAGTTGATTTCTCAAAACAGATATATTTCCAAATAACTGTCAGTCATTTTCTAACCCTTTTAGCCCTTAACAGGATCATTTTTGCTGGAGCCTATCCCAGCAAGCATAGGGTGTAAGGAAGGAACAATCCCCGGACAGGATACCAATCCATCACAGGGCAAACACACACACCAATCAAACGCTATGGACGATTAAGGTAACCTGCATATTTTTGGACTGTTGGAGGAAACCCACGCAGACATGGGGAGAACCTGCAGACTCCACACAGGGAGGACCTGGGATGGGAACCCCCGGTTGCCTTACTGTGAAGTAGCAGTGCTAACACTGTGCCACCATGTTGCCCTCCATCTACTTCTTCTTTCGGCTGCTCCAATTAGGGGTTGCCACAGCGGATCATCTTTTTCCATATCTTTCTTTCCTCTGCATCTTGCTCTGTTACACCCATCACCTGCATGTCCTCTCTCACCACCTCCATAAACCTCCTCTTAGGCCTTCGTCTTTTCCTCTTCCCTAGCAGCTCTATCCTTAGCATCCTTCTCCCAATTTACTCAGCATCTCTCCTCTGCACATGTCCAAATCAATGCAATCTCGTCTCTCTACTTTGTCTCCCAACCGTCCAACCTGAGCTGACCCACTAATGTACTCATTTCTAATCCTGTCCATCCTCATCACACCCAATGCAAATCTTAACATCTTTAACTCTGCCACCTCCAGCTCTGTCTGTCTCCTGTTTTCTGGTCAGTGCCACTGTCTCCACCCCATATGACATAGCTAGTCTCACTGTCATCCTGTAGACCTTCCCTTTCACTCTTGCTGATACCCGTCTGTCACAAATTACTCCTGACACTCTTCTCCTTGCCCTCCATATTAATGTAAAATACATATTCATTCAATTATTTTGAATAACACCTGACCATAGTTAGTTAATTATTCTCAGGTGACTCCTCAATAAGCTTTTTAAAGGAGAATAATGTCATTATAAGATCAACCAATTTCAACTGCTCCACACGTATAAGACTCACAGGTACCCCCATAGGAAAATGTTAGTACTTAGTGGTTGATCTTTGATGGCTCATGAGACCTAAAAGAGATTCACATTTATGGTTCATTTAAGAATCAACGTTGTCACAGATGTTTCTCTTAAAATTCTTTAGGAGAAACAGTTTCAGACAGAAAAGGAGACCTGAGATACAGCTGAGGTGAAAGGAATCAAAACTGAGAATGTGGTTTGAAAAGCATGTTAGGTTTTGTGAGGTCCCTCTCTAGTCTTGTTTTAGTCTCTTTCCAGACTTGATATTTTGGATTGAGGCCTTTATCTAAGGTGACTTCCAACATCTGGGCTATGATTGGTTACATTTCTTTTGTTTCTCCCTTTGGGGCATAGGCAGCTGAAATGACCTTCTTGTGGTCACACAGTGGTGTCAGCAGTGGTATTTGAACCCATAACCTGTGGGTTTGAAGTCTAAAGCCTTAAACAACATGCAACACTTCCTGCCCACTCTTCTACCCTAAGTCTGATCTAACTGGAGCCTTAGCAAGATAAGTTAGAGCAACTAATAATATTATTCAGAACCAAGGCCTACAGTTTTGTAATGATAGCACAGGGTTTTATTACCACAAACAACTGCCCATATGTTTCATAAAATGTTACTAAGCACACAATGCAAATATTTTCAAACTGCAAGAAAAATGTCAAGACTCTACTTGGAAAATCTGGGTCCACTGTGTGACTCTGCTGAGGTCTCTTTTACTCAGGAGAACAATCTGAGAAGCAGGAGATGAAAGAACATGCCTCCATATGATTTCATTCTGATCTCATTGTTGTCTGGGAGAAACCAAACAGAAAAACAGTAAATATTTATGTACTCACCTGGCAACTCTGCTGTTTTGTTGTGTAGGGTACTGTGGTGACCCCATCTTCCCCCCTTTATACTCTTTATTGTGTAGACCTTAATGAAATGTCTAAAATCCCATACAGTTAGTACTCTTTAGTCACGTACTTTAGCACTTCCTCCCCAGTCCCTTCTACATCTGTAACCTCAGACAATTAGACAGACTAAAGGAACAGGCAGGAGTTAACTTACATATTTAATTACTAGGGGGCTTTGCCCCGTGCTCGCTTCGCTTGCCAAACAGCATGCGCTACGTGCCAGCAATTTTGGGTCTCTGTCGCTCACGTTGTGAAGAGGGGAGCTGAACACACCCCAAGGAGACACGGTCGCTCCTCCGAAACCCCGTCTTAAACGGTAATACAATGAGAAAACAAATAATTTTCTTTTTACCTTCTCTTTGCTCAATCAGCTTCTGGCTTGCTGCTGCTGCCGTGCCACTTGATTTGCATCTCGCATGGCACATTTAAAAGCCTGTAGAGCGGCTGTCCTTTTGTCTCACTGCCTTGTCTCTCTTCTCCCCCAGACATCCTGTGCTCCTGTCGGGGATCCCGCTCCTGAGGCGCGCCCCAATGAAGAGGAAGATTTTCTATTCTTTTAATTCAGAGACAGAACTGTCCCCTCCGACTACACACAGAGCTCAATTCACTCCTGAAAGAGACTTATGTTTGTTTGAAGTGTTTGAATAATGTTTCTGTCTCTAAAATCTCCTGTGTATCTGTGCATCTCTGTGACCCAAGCGTGACAGCATATGTGGATTTCACTTTCACCAAACAACAAATCTTTTATTTCTTGTGGATACGCCTCTTCACTGGGAAGAAACACTGCTTTTCCCTGATGACAACATGAATTAGATGATCTACAAGTCTACAAAAGTTTAAATCCAAACAATGTATTCAATCTCTTTTCGCTGTTCCATTATTTCACCGAGTAATAATTTAATTTGTTTGCGCTAATACGCTCTTTACTATAATTTATTTGAGACTTTTGAATTTTCGTACTTCCATTATCTCTAACCTGCTCTGAATGTGTATCGCACCAGTGTTTTTGAATTCTGTATGATGTTCTACTTTGTCATCTACTCTGTCTTTTATTTCAGGCGTGGCTAAATCTTTTGGCACAAAGTCTCGTTTTGTGGGACGTGAAAGTGTCTCTCTGAGAAAATCACGTCTCGTCTCTCTTCCCCAGATTTTTTATTATAATAGAGAGATGTATTATTAATAATATGACCAAAACTATTGAAGCAGTTTTCAAAGTGAACATTGCCAAACCATACCATTATAGCCTCAGTAGCAGAGCATATTGCATCCATAGGCAGCTCTCGGCTTAGCTTCAGCCTCGCTTGCTTATCTACCACATGGCTTTTGAATGGACTATTGAAACAGGCCACAAGCCCAGATGCTGAGAGACAGCGATAAAGGCAACATGTCCAATGTTATACCATTCATACCACAAAACATGGACCAATGGGGCGTCTTAGTAGAGAATGGACTCCAGTTTAACTCTTTCAGGGCTGATGTTGACTTTTGTCAAAATTCAGGGTCAAGGACAGTAATGGGCTGTAAATTGTGACAAAACTCACCCTTATGTTTTAGTTTGACTATCTTTGGTTGAAGGAAAGCTATGTAGCTTTGTTGATTTGACCTTGATTTCCTGTGCATGCATGAGTAGTGAAAAGCAAACTGCCTGTAAAATGGCATTGACATCTGGTGAGAGACTAAAACAAATTTGCAAAGCAAAATACTCCACGGACGTTTTACGTATAATCGCTGAATCGGACTCTGGCTTTTCGGACTCCGAGTTTGATGCAAGTGTTCTGGAGATGAATATTGAAAACGAAAGTGAGGGACCAGAATCGGCCTGTCGGTCCCCAGCTGATCGTGTTGCTGAACACTTTCGTATAGCTGATACGCCTACAGCAGCGTTCGCCTAGGAGAACCATCACTTACGATGACAAGAGGTACAAACCATATTGCGTCACACTGCGACTACCACCATCACCCACCTGCTGTGCGAAAACAAAGAGGTAGCCGGCCCGCCGTGCATTCCTGCTGGCCATCGAGCCACCCCTGCACAGCCACTCTGCCAGAGATGCAAAACAGGTGCCAACAGCAACCACAGCACGCAGCAACAAATGTTTTATGTTGATGTATGTGTGAAACCAGTGCATTGGGTGCTTTTCAGAAAACTGAGTTTTGGGAAAAAATATTCAGCCCTCAAAGAGTTAAAACCAATCAAAAACACACCAAATATTTACCACCTCATATGCTAGATGTCACTCCACCACAACTGCAATCTTTACCACCTAAGGAGTTCTGTTACAGCTGATCAGAGGAGCTGATCGTCCAAACGAGCGAGCGAGAATAAATGTAAGGACCTGGCCTGACTCCATATAATGAGAAATGTTCTATTGATTTGACATAAGTAGGATGAGCTTTGCTATATTTCATGATGAGTCACAGGTACGTAAACTTATTTCAGATGCTAATTTAATGCTGGTACTGACATCTGATACTTTCTTTATTTTCTTTTTCTTTCATTTATTTATATAGCACATTTAAAACAACATAGTAATGCTGCGGCCAAAGTGCTTTACAATAATAGAATAAAAGAAAAAACAATAAACAATAAAACATAAATAGTAATAAAATATATAAACATAAAATAAGATAGATAATAAATAGGAATGATGTTATATGATCACAAAGAGGAAAACCATCAGTATTACTGAAGGTCAATGAATGCAAGTGAAAAGATGTGAGTTTTTAATCTTGTTTTGAACTGTTCAATTGTAGACAACTCCTTAATATGATGAGGTAGAGAGTTCCACAGGCGAGGGGCAGCAGCTGCAAAGGCCCTGTCCCCCTTGGTTTTACATTTGGTACAAGGGACAACAAGAGACAACTGACCAGAAGATCTAAGCACTCTAGATGGCTGGTGTAAAACACACAGTTCAGATAAATAGGCAGGAGCGAGTCCATGTAACGATTTAAAAACTAGCAGCAAGATTTTAAAATCAATTCGAAAACTGACAGGCAGCCAGTGTAACGATGATACTGTACAATCGGATGGAGTAGACATGAGATTTAAGTGAATGAGCAATGGCAATAAAGGGCATACATTACAATTAAAATTAAATGTATGATCCAGACATTGAAATGTAGACAGACTTTGTCCATGTTACTACACAGGGTGATAAGTTACCTCATCCTGAGGAATCTGAGCAACAGAAATGAGTCACATTGTTAGTAACACCTTAATGATGAAGCATTCTAAATGCTGGTGACTTCAAACAAGGAAACAATCTTCTATCAGCATGTTCAATTCGTGGACACTACAAGCTGGACCTTCTCAATGCAAATGTCAAAGCCTTTTAATATCAATGGTGGTACAATCTGAGCAGGTCTGACCTCATCTTACTGCCACCTACGAGCCTGTCATTGACAGCAGCAGCAGCTGCCCTTAGGCCACAAGCTCTTATGTATGTTTGAGAGGGAGGGCTTTACTTGTTTTTATTATGAAATTTATATAATAATTATTCTTTGCACTTATATACCGCTTTTCTCACTACTTAAAGTGCTCAGCAATTGCAGGTTAAGGGCCTTACTCAAGGGCCCAACAGAGCAGAGTCCATATTGGCATTTACAGTGTTCGAATCGGCAACCTTCCCATTGCCAGTGCAGATCCCTAGCCTCAGAGCCACCACTCCGCCTTATAGAGATTTTTATTTTTGAGATTCTGTAAACTTTTAATTTCCCCTCAGGAACACATCTGTTAAGTTTGGAAGTGAGGTGATGAGGATGATGCCAATAAGTGGTGATATGTTGTATGATGATTAGCACATTCAAGTAAGGATTTCACTGTACTCTGTATACTTGACAATGATGCCTGAACTATCTATCTATCTATCTATCTATCTATCTATCTATCTATCTATCTATCTATCTATCTATCTATCTATATACAGTGGTGTGAAAAACTATTTGCCCCCTTCCTGATTTCTTATTCTTTTGCATGTTTGTCACACAAAATGTTTCTGATCATCAAACACATGTAACCATTAGTCAAATATAACACAAGTAAACACAAAATGCAGTTTTTTAAATGATGGTTTTTATTATTTAGGGAGAAAAAAAAATCCAAACCTACATGGCCCTGTGTGAAAAAGTAATTGCCCCCTGAACCTAATAACTGGTTGGGCCACCCTTAGCAGCAATAACTGCAATCAAGCGTTTGCGATAACTTGCAATGAGTCTTTTACAGCGCTCTGGAGGAATTTTGGCCCACTCATCTTTGCAGAATTGTTGTAATTCAGCTTTATTTGAGGGTTTTCTAGCATGAACCGCCTTTTTAAGGTCATGCCAAAGCATCTCAATTGGATTCAGGTCAGGACTTTGACTAGGCCACTCCAAAGTCTTCATTTTGTTTTTCTTCAGCCATTCAGAGGTGGATTTGCTGGTGTGTTTTGGGTCATTGTCCTGTTGCAGCACCCAAGATCGCTTCAGCTTGAGTTGACGAACAGATGGCCGGACATTCTCCTTCAGGATTTTTTGGTAGACAGTAGAATTCATGGTTCCATCTATCACAGCAAGCCTTCCAGGTCCTGAAGCAGCGAAACAACCCCAGACCATCACACTACCACCACCATATTTTACTGTTGGTATGATGTTCTTTTTCTGAAATGCTGTGTTCCTTTTACGCCAGATGTAACGGGACATTTGCCTTCCAAAATGTTCAACTTTTGTCTCATCAGTCCACAAGGTATTTTCCCGAAAGTCTTGGCAATCATTGAGATGTTTCTTAGCAAAATTGAGACGAGCCCTAATGTTCTTTTTGCTTAACAGTGGTTTGCATCTTGGAAATCTGCCATGCAGGCCGTTTTTGCCCAGTCTCTTTCTTATGGTGGAGTCGTGAACACTGACCTTAATTGAGGCAAGTGAGGCCTGCAGTTCTTTAGACGTTGTCCTGGGGTCTTTTGTGACCTCTTGGATGAGTCGTCTCTGCACTCTTGGGGTAATTTTGGTCGGCCGGCCACTCCTGGGAAGGTTCACCGCTGTTCCATGTTCTTGCCATTTGTGGATAATGGCTCTCACTGTGGTTCGCTGGAGTCCCAAAGCTTTAGAAATGGCTTTATAACCTTTACCAGACTGATAGATCTCAATTACTTCTGTTCTCATTTGTTCCTGAATTTCTTTGGATCTTGGCATGATGTCTAGCTTTTGAGGAGCTTTTGGTCTACTTCTCTGTGTCAGGCAGCTCCTATTTAAGTGATTTCTTGATTGAAACAGGTGTGGCAGTAATCAGGCCTGGGGGAGGCTACGGAAATTGAACTCAGGTGTGATACACCACAGTTAGGTTATTTTTTAACAAGGGGGCAATTACTTTTTCACACAGGGCCATGTAGGTTTGGATTTTTTTTCTCCCTAAATAATAAAAACCATCATTTAAAAACTGCATTTTGTGTTTACTTGTGTTATATTTGACTAATGGTTACATGTGTTTGATGATCAGAAACATTTTGTGTGACAAACATGCAAAAGAATAAGAAATCAGGAAGGGGGCAAATAGTTTTTCACACCACTGTATATAGATAGATAGATAGATAGATAGATAGATAGATAGATAGATAGATAGATAGATAGATAGATAGATAGTTCAGGCATCATTGTCAAGTATACAGAGTACAGTGAAATCCTTACTTGAATGTGCTAATCATCATACAACATATCACCACTTATTGGCATCATCCTCATCACCTCACTTCCAAACTTAACAGATGTGTTCCTGAGGGGAAATTAAAAGTTTACAGAATCTCAAAAATAAAAATCTCTATAAGGCGGAGTGGTGGCTCTGAGGCTAGGGATCTGCACTGGCAATGGGAAGGTTGCCGATTCGAACACTGTAAATGCCAATATGGACTCTGCTCTGTTGGGCCCTTGAGTAAGGCCCTTAACCTGCAATTGCTGAGCACTTTAAGTAGTGAGAAAAGCGGTATATAAGTGCAAAGAATAATTATTATATAAATTTCATAATAAAAACAAGTAAAGCCCTCCCTCTCAAACATACATAAGAGCTTGTGGCCTAAGGGCAGCTGCTGCTGCTGTCAATGACAGGCTCGTAGGTGGCAGTAAGATGAGGTCAGACCTGCTCAGATTGTACCACCATTGATATTAAAAGGCTTTGACATTTGCATTGAGAAGGTCCAGCTTGTAGTGTCCACGAATTGAACATGCTGATAGAAGATTGTTTCCTTGTTTGAAGTCACCAGCATTTAGAATGCTTCATCATTAAGGTGTTACTAACAATGTGACTCATTTCTGTTGCTCAGATTCCTCAGGATGAGGTAACTTATCACCCTGTGTAGTAACATGGACAAAGTCTGTCTACATTTCAATGTCTGGATCATACATTTAATTTTAATTGTAATGTATGCCCTTTATTGCCATTGCTCATTCACTTAAATCTCATGTCTACTCCATCCGATTGTACAGTATCATCGTTACACTGGCTGCCTGTCAGTTTTCGAATTGATTTTAAAATCTTGCTGCTAGTTTTTAAATCGTTACATGGACTCGCTCCTGCCTATTTATCTGAACTGTGTGTTTTACACCAGCCATCTAGAGTGCTTAGATCTTCTGGTCAGTTGTCTCTTGTTGTCCCTTGTACCAAATGTAAAACCAAGGGGGACAGGGCCTTTGCAGCTGCTGCCCCTCGCCTGTGGAACTCTCTACCTCATCATATTAAGGAGTTGTCTACAATTGAACAGTTCAAAACAAGATTAAAAACTCACATCTTTTCACTTGCATTCATTGACCTTCAGTAATACTGATGGTTTTCCTCTTTGTGATCATATAACATCATTCCTATTTATTATCTATCTTATTTTATGTTTATATATTTTATTACTATTTATGTTTTATTGTTTATTGTTTTTTCTTTTATTCTATTATTGTAAAGCACTTTGGCCGCAGCATTACTATGTTGTTTTAAATGTGCTATATAAATAAATGAAAGAAAAAGAAAATAAAGAAAGTATCAGATGTCAGTACCAGCATTAAATTAGCATCTGAAATAAGTTTACGTACCTGTGACTCATCATGAAATATAGCAAAGCTCATCCTACTTATGTCAAATCAATAGAACATTTCTCATTATATGGAGTCAGGCCAGGTCCTTACATTTATTCTCGCTCGCTCGTTTGGACGATCAGCTCCTCTGATCAGCTGTAACAGAACTCCTTAGGTGGTAAAGATTGCAGTTGTGGTGGAGTGACATCTAGCATATGAGGTGGTAAATATTTGGTGTGTTTTTGATTGGTTTTAACTCTTTGAGGGCTGAATATTTTTTCCCAAAACTCAGTTTTCTGAAAAGCACCCAATGCACTGGTTTCACACATACATCAACATAAAACATTTGTTGCTGCGTGCTGTGGTTGCTGTTGGCACCTGTTTTGCATCTCTGGCAGAGTGGCTGTGCAGGGGTGGCTCGATGGCCAGCAGGAATGCACGGCGGGCCGGCTACCTCTTTGTTTTCGCACAGCAGGTGGGTGATGGTGGTAGTCGCAGTGTGACGCAATATGGTTTGTACCTCTTGTCATCGTAAGTGATGGTTCTCCTAGGCGAACGCTGCTGTAGGCGTATCAGCTATACGAAAGTGTTCAGCAACACGATCAGCTGGGGACCGACAGGCCGATTCTGGTCCCTCACTTTCGTTTTCAATATTCATCTCCAGAACACTTGCATCAAACTCGGAGTCCGAAAAGCCAGAGTCCGATTCAGCGATTATACGTAAAACGTCCGTGGAGTATTTTGCTTTGCAAATTTGTTTTAGTCTCTCACCAGATGTCAATGCCATTTTACAGGCAGTTTGCTTTTCACTACTCATGCATGCACAGGAAATCAAGGTCAAATCAACAAAGCTACATAGCTTTCCTTCAACCAAAGATAGTCAAACTAAAACATAAGGGTGAGTTTTGTCACAATTTACAGCCCATTACTGTCCTTGACCCTGAATTTTGACAAAAGTCAACATCAGCCCTGAAAGAGTTAAACTGGAGTCCATTCTCTACTAAGACGCCCCATTGGTCCATGTTTTGTGGTATGAATGGTATAACATTGGACATGTTGCCTTTATCGCTGTCTCTCAGCATCTGGGCTTGTGGCCTGTTTCAATAGTCCATTCAAAAGCCATGTGGTAGATAAGCAAGCGAGGCTGAAGCTAAGCCGAGAGCTGCCTATGGATGCAATATGCTCTGCTACTGAGGCTATAATGGTATGGTTTGGCAATGTTCACTTTGAAAACTGCTTCAATAGTTTTGGTCATATTATTAATAATACATCTCTCTATTATAATAAAAAATCTGGGGAAGAGAGACGAGACGTGATTTTCTCAGAGAGACACTTTCACGTCCCACAAAACGAGACTTTGTGCCAAAAGATTTAGCCACGCCTGAAATAAAAGACAGAGTAGATGACAAAGTAGAACATCATACAGAATTCAAAAACACTGGTGCGATACACATTCAGAGCAGGTTAGAGATAATGGAAGTACGAAAATTCAAAAGTCTCAAATAAATTATAGTAAAGAGCGTATTAGCGCAAACAAATTAAATTATTACTCGGTGAAATAATGGAACAGCGAAAAGAGATTGAATACATTGTTTGGATTTAAACTTTTGTAGACTTGTAGATCATCTAATTCATGTTGTCATCAGGGAAAAGCAGTGTTTCTTCCCAGTGAAGAGGCGTATCCACAAGAAATAAAAGATTTGTTGTTTGGTGAAAGTGAAATCCACATATGCTGTCACGCTTGGGTCACAGAGATGCACAGATACACAGGAGATTTTAGAGACAGAAACATTATTCAAACACTTCAAACAAACATAAGTCTCTTTCAGGAGTGAATTGAGCTCTGTGTGTAGTCGGAGGGGACAGTTCTGTCTCTGAATTAAAAGAATAGAAAATCTTCCTCTTCATTGGGGCGCGCCTCAGGAGCGGGATCCCCGACAGGAGCACAGGATGTCTGGGGGAGAAGAGAGACAAGGCAGTGAGACAAAAGGACAGCCGCTCTACAGGCTTTTAAATGTGCCATGCGAGATGCAAATCAAGTGGCACGGCAGCAGCAGCAAGCCAGAAGCTGATTGAGCAAAGAGAAGGTAAAAAGAAAATTATTTGTTTTCTCATTGTATTACCGTTTAAGACGGGGTTTCGGAGGAGCGACCGTGTCTCCTTGGGGTGTGTTCAGCTCCCCTCTTCACAACGTGAGCGACAGAGACCCAAAATTGCTGGCACGTAGCGCATGCTGTTTGGCAAGCGAAGCGAGCACGGGGCAAAGCCCCCTAGTAATTAAATATGTAAGTTAACTCCTGCCTGTTCCTTTAGTCTGTCTAATTGTCTGAGGTTACAGATGTAGAAGGGACTGGGGAGGAAGTGCTAAAGTACGTGACTAAAGAGTACTAACTGTATGGGATTTTAGACATTTCATTAAGGTCTACACAATAAAGAGTATAAAGGGGGGAAGATGGGGTCACCACAGTACCCTACACAACAAAACAGCAGAGTTGCCAGGTGAGTACATAAATATTTACTGTTTTTCTGTTTGGTTTCTCCCAGACAACAATGAGATCAGAATGAAATCATATGGAGGCATGTTCTTTCATCTCCTGCTTCTCAGATTGTTCTCCTGAGTAAAAGAGACCTCAGCAGAGTCACACAGTGGACCCAGATTTTCCAAGTAGAGTCTTGACATTTTTCTTGCAGTTTGAAAATATTTGCATTGTGTGCTTAGTAACATTTTATGAAACATATGGGCAGTTGTTTGTGGTAATAAAACCCTGTGCTATCATTACAAAACTGTAGGCCTTGGTTCTGAATAATATTATTAGTTGCTCTAACTTATCTTGCTAAGGCTCCAGTTAGATCAGACTTAGGGTAGAAGAGTGGGCAGGAAGTGTTGCATGTTGTTTAAGGCTTTAGACTTCAAACCCACAGGTTATGGGTTCAAATACCACTGCTGACACCACTGTGTGACCACAAGAAGGTCATTTCAGCTGCCTATGCCCCAAAGGGAGAAACAAAAGAAATGTAACCAATCATAGCCCAGATGTTGGAAGTCACCTTAGATAAAGGCCTCAATCCAAAATATCAAGTCTGGAAAGAGACTAAAACAAGACTAGAGAGGGACCTCACAAAACCTAACATGCTTTTCAAACCACATTCTCAGTTTTGATTCCTTTCACCTCAGCTGTATCTCAGGTCTCCTTTTCTGTCTGAAACTGTTTCTCCTAAAGAATTTTAAGAGAAACATCTGTGACAACGTTGATTCTTAAATGAACCATAAATGTGAATCTCTTTTAGGTCTCATGAGCCATCAAAGATCAACCACTAAGTACTAACATTTTCCTATGGGGGTACCTGTGAGTCTTATACGTGTGGAGCAGTTGAAATTGGTTGATCTTATAATGACATTATTCTCCTTTAAAAAGCTTATTGAGGAGTCACCTGAGAATAATTAACTAACTATGGTCAGGTGTTATTCAAAATAATTGAATGAATATGTATTTTACATTAATATGGAGGGCAAGGAGAAGAGTGTCAGGAGTAATTTGTGACAGACGGGTATCAGCAAGAGTGAAAGGGAAGGTCTACAGGATGACAGTGAGACTAGCTATGTCATATGGGGTGGAGACAGTGGCACTGACCAGAAAACAGGAGACAGACAGAGCTGGAGGTGGCAGAGTTAAAGATGTTAAGATTTGCATTGGGTGTGATGAGGATGGACAGGATTAGAAATGAGTACATTAGTGGGTCAGCTCAGGTTGGACGGTTGGGAGACAAAGTAGAGAGACGAGATTGCATTGATTTGGACATGTGCAGAGGAGAGATGCTGAGTAAATTGGGAGAAGGATGCTAAGGATAGAGCTGCTAGGGAAGAGGAAAAGACGAAGGCCTAAGAGGAGGTTTATGGAGGTGGTGAGAGAGGACATGCAGGTGATGGGTGTAACAGAGCAAGATGCAGAGGAAAGAAAGATATGGAAAAAGATGATCCGCTGTGGCAACCCCTAATTGGAGCAGCCGAAAGAAGAAGTAGATGGAGGGCAACATGGTGGCACAGTGTTAGCACTGCTACTTCACAGTAAGGCAACCGGGGGTTCCCATCCCAGGTCCTCCCTGTGTGGAGTCTGCAGGTTCTCCCCATGTCTGCGTGGGTTTCCTCCAACAGTCCAAAAATATGCAGGTTACCTTAATCGTCCATAGCGTTTGATTGGTGTGTGTGTTTGCCCTGTGATGGATTGGTATCCTGTCCGGGGATTGTTCCTTCCTTACACCCTATGCTTGCTGGGATAGGCTCCAGCAAAAATGATCCTGTTAAGGGCTAAAAGGGTTAGAAAATGACTGACAGTTATTTGGAAATATATCTGTTTTGAGAAATCAACTAATCATTTTCCTTAAGATGGCACACACAATGACAAGCACCTACGTATTGACAAATGTAAAACAAACTCAATGTAACAAACAAAAAGTGTTTTCAGCATGTTGGGCTGAACCCCCGATTTTAGTACTAAATCAGTAATTACATTAATGAGCCATTTGAATGATGTCCGAATGCATTTGCCTTTGGGGAATAAGTCTGAACTGAGAAAGAAGCCAAACTAATCGAGAAAACTGCAGTATAGTGTAGCTTAGAGGTTAGGCTATTCAGCTGTAACAAATAAGGAAATCAGTTCCATCTCAAATAATTTGTTATGTGACATACTTGCATTTGTCACATAAACACATTTAAATGGGTGTTCATTATGGAAAGGTGCAATAAAAGTGACTTGGTTTTATACCTTTTACAGAAATTACTTTATAAACCTGCAATAGTGTAGACAGACAGACAGACAGACAGACAGACAGACAGACAGACAGATAGATAGATAGATAGATAGATAGATAGATAGATAGATAGATAGATAGATAGACTTCCCAGTGAGGTGTTGTGCAGGCATATTGATGTTGGTATAAAATAGTTCCCCTTAGTGTTTCTTCACATATTTTTGCTAAATAATTCATTGCCTGACAGTCCTCAGCGTTGGAGTGTCACAGAGTTGGTGTGTAGCATTGTTCATGATGACACTCAGTTTTGTCTTCATTCTCTCCTTTTCTAAGACCTCCAGGGGGTCCAGAGTGCATCCCATAACTGAGTCTGCTCATTTAATGTGCCTGTTGATTCGGTGGGCCTCCCTTGAAGTGATGTTACCAGCCCACCACAGCATAGAAAATTGCATTGACCATCACAGAGTTTTAAAAGATGGATGTCACTGCCCACATTATAGAGAATGGTAAAGTAACTGAAAAAAAACCTCCATTTTAAATCCAAATAACTCCTTTTGTAACACACTTGTACTTGTTAAATACAACTCACTTAAAAAGTGTTCATTAGTAATAGTAAAGTTTTCTTTTAGTAATATGGTGTAGCCTAGTGGTTAGGATATTGAAATGTAACAGAAAAAGATGCTGCTTTATCTAAAATGGCTCACCACATATGTCATTCTGAACAAGCCAGTTCAGATGCTTAAGATCCAATTGAATACAAATGTAAAAGGTAGCATTGGACCAGTAAAACACCTTCAACATTGTGCACAAAATACACTTTGTTTGGCTAATATAATGTGGCTTAGCAGTTATCGGATTTTGGATTGTTACTGACAAGGATGCTGGTTCAGTCTCCTATGACTCAATGACCTTTCAGAAATCAGTATCCTGTAATTTAGATGATGGTGGCAGATAACTATAACGACAGGGACAGTTCTGAAGAACGTGACTAATGTCATCAGTGAAACAGGTTGGGATTGGGAAATTCAGACCAGTGCTGTCATTTCTAGGGTAGAATGTACACAGTGACTTCTATTTATAGCACACATGCTAAAAATAAACCTCAGCCGCTACCTACGTAAAGAAGGAAAAGGTCTGTCATTACACCGCACCTGTCAGACTGCATTGTGTTGAAAACAAAGGTGAACAGGAGATGTAAACGTCACGCAGTGCAGCCGTTTTGCAAACTCTGACATGATCTGTCTTTACTCTTTATGCACATATATGAAGATAAATAACATTCTGGATTTAAGATTCCTATGCTGCTAGTGACTAGATAAGAAATATTTTTCAAGATAACTTTGCTCCCAAAAAAATCACTGAAAAGGAAGGAGCTCAGAATTTTCAATCTAATGAAATTGAAAATAAAAAGCCAATGATAAAGGAAAAAAATGAGACAGTAAAAGGGATAGATAGATAGATAGATAGATAGATAGATAGATAGATAGATAGATAGATAGATAGATAGATAGATACTAGGAAGCACTTCCGGGTCATAGAGGAGCCTTTCGAAACTATGAAACAGTATTTTCCACAGCACCCCATGGCATCACCCAAGGATCCTGACAGTGCTGCCCTTTGAAACTTCAAAATCTCAAGCAACCCTGTGGATGTCTACACTGGGGCCAAACCAGAGGAGGACTGCCCCCTCTCATACTGGGGACTGAATTGTTCAGAATCCCTCAGTTCATCCATTATTTTTTTATCCCAAATGGGATCCCAGCCAGGATGTGCTTCCTTTCACATTCTCCTTCCATTATGACTTCCCGGCCAGAAAAGGATTCATCTTCCATCCCAGTTGTGGCGGCACCAGTCC
>JANRMT010054284.1:0-24524 GCA_026402145.1 Polypterus bichir lapradei
GTCACATCACCATTGTCAGCTCTGCTCACGTGGCGGTCCTCAGTAGCAGGATGAGACTTGCGTCTACATTACTGGTCATTCGGTCACTCGCTGGTCTCCATTACCTGGCGAGGTGTCCGTATGGTCACCGGCACATCATGGAGGTGACGAGAGGGGAGCGGGTGACCAGGGACACCAAGCCCAAGCGAGGGGGATCTCATTGGATGTCACGAGTGACCCGTGAGGCGCTGCTGGACCCCCCACCCCTTTTGAAGTAAGTAAGCGTGCCCCCCGACCCGCTGACTGCTTCGTCTTTCTGGCGTGTCAGCAGAATCCACGGGCTCAGCGCTCCCAATTCTGGAACACAGTGGAAACGCTTCTCCTTGATTAAAATCCCCTGAAAACTGTAATTATGCAAATTCTCCCAATACTCCCTTACTTAAAGAAACGCTCCCGTTTAATACATTTAAAAAAATATATCAATTAGTAATTATGCAAAAGTAAGTCTAATGAAAGCCCATAAAATTAGTCAGAATAATCACATTGATGCTAAATCGGTCGCCGTGGAAATCAGCGGGAGAAACAGCTGCTGAGCGGAGAGCTGAAGGCGGAGGAGGACAGCGGACCACCGCACACTCACTCTCTCGCTGGCTCACTCGCCCAGGTGCCCCCATCCACATAACCCACTTTGAGCCCCCCCTTCCCCACCCCATCAGAACCCCTACTGTCTACAGAATTTGAGTGGACGCTGAAGACGGGACAGTAAGGACCCCAGAAACTTACAAAGGTTCTGAATTTCACTAGACAATGAGGACCCAACACTCTATAAGTGGCCCCCATCTCTCTCACTTGCCCCCTTGCCCCATCTTTGTCAAACTGCCTTTCTGTGTTTGTCCACCTCAATGACCCCCTTGCCTCACCCACCCGATTTCTCTCTCTCAAGCCCCCTTTGACCCTGACACCCCCTTGACCACCTTGTCCCTCACCCCTCCTCTCACCCTAACCCTACCTTTTAATCAGTACCCCTAATCCTGCCCCCTTCTCCAGCACTCTTTGTCCCCCCACTTAATTCCACCCCCCTCTCTCTCTCTTTCTCTCTCCCCAAATCCAAATATTGTTCCCCCTTCTCCCTCCTCTCTCTCTCACCCCCCCACTTGCCCCCCCCTTTCTCTCAGCACCTCTGACCCCGCCCCTCTCCAGTCCCATTTAGGCCCATCCCCCCGTTTCTGTTCTCAGCCCCCCCAATCCTGTATGTTTTAACCTGTCCAGTCTAAGTTTTTATTTTATTTTATTTTATTTCATTTCTTGTTTGATTCAACTAAAAAAGCAAAGTTCATGTTTTTGGGTTTAAACAACACTAAACAAAACCTTCAATGCAGCGACAAATCCACAAGAAGAGCCGCACGTGCGCTCCACTCTTTATTTGTTTATTTATTTATTTATTTATTTATTTATTTATTTATTTAATCTCGTGGCTCTAAAAAACAAATCAAATAAAAATCCCAGTGGAGCTCCCAGCTCATCAGAGCATCCAAAACATCATAAATTCACAAGCACAGGAGAAGACAACCGAGCAACAGTTAAAACCAGCAAGCATGGCAACACCCCAGAGCCGACAGACCACCCACAGACCACCAAAGTGCCACCGACCCCAAATATACAGAAAGTGACATTTCCTTACTTGTCTCCTTGTTCTTCCCAGCAACACGTGTTTTCTTGTTAAGGGAGATGCCCACTTATGCCAGGAGAAAAAATTATATCCACATGTGATGGCGGTCCTGAAATAAAAAAGACATTAAAGCAGAAAGTTATAAAGGGGGCACAAGCGCCTTCGTACCTCAACATGGTGGTTGGCTGTGCAGATTCTCCCAGTTCCACCTCTGATTGTTCAAACACAAACCAAAGTTCTGATGAACGGGGCCTCTGCAGACCCCTCTTCAAGCCCCTCCTTGTGCCCCCAGTGACCTGACAACCCCATCAGAGTGCGTTTCTGAGCTCCTTGTGATGCCTTTGTCATCATGAGACCACTAGGGGGAGCTCTGCATTATAACTCGGACTTGCGCTGGTGTGTGTTGTCTTTGTGTTCTCCCTGTGCCCTTATAAAGGGAGAGCACACACACACACACACACTTGCACACACATATAGACACTCACACACTCACCCATGCATACGCGTACACACACACACACACACACACTCAAACACACAATCACACACACACACTTACACTCACACACAAACACACACATACACACTCACATACTCACCCATGCATACACGCACACACACACACACACTCACACACCCACGCACACACACACACACTCTCACACACACTCACACACATACACAATCACACACTCACATACACACGCACACTCACACATATACACACACTTAAGCACACACTCACACACACACACTTACACACACACACTCACCCACACACACATATACACACTCACACACTCACCCATGCACACGCGTACACACACATGCACACACACAAACACACACTTACACTCACACACACTCACACATATACACACTCACACACACACACTTACACTCACACACACAAACACACACTTACACACTCACACACAAACACACACTTACACACACTTACACTCGCACACACTTACACACACTTACACTCACACACACTCACACACTCGCACACACAAACACACACACACACATATAGACACTCACACACTAACCCATGCACACGCATACACACTCACACACACAAACACACACTTACACTCACACACACTCACATACACACGCACACACACACTCACACACACTCACACATATACACACTCACACACACACACGCACACTCACACACACACAGGGCCAGCGTGTGAGCCGAGTGAGGCGAGGCGAGGAGGTGACAGTTTGTTGAGATCAGCGTTTTCATTCCTAGAGGTTTTTGTTTTTTAAGCCTCGTGAGGTTTTCTTACTTAGCAAGTCCCCAATTTAAAGCCCTCCACTCATTTTATCAGAGAACTGCAAGTCCCTTTGTGACAATCCAAGCCTCAAAGCGCCGCCTGTGCGAGTGAAGCCGCGTGTCAGTGACGGGGGCCGTCCTGCACATTTCACTTTGCCGTTAACTTCTGGACTGTCATGAAGGTGCCGGTGGCTCGTCCCAAGTCATTTAAGGCCACTTCAGTTTGCTCCTCGTGTTTGGTTCAGATGGGCAGGCGCTTTGCAGGGCAGTTTGAAACTGCTGAGGCATTCAGAGCAGCGGGCAGGCAAAACGAAACAGACAGCCATGTTGGAATAAACGTCAGTTATTGAGAGGGGGGGGTCGGCCACCATAGGTGGCTGGGTGGACACACACACACACCCCCATAGTGTATATAAATATGAATCATTAAGAAAATAGAAGAGGAACCTGAGGAAGGTCTGCTGCTCCACAGGTTACAGTACTGAGAGCTCAAGAACATCACATGGACTCCGTGACGATGACTCCTGGCTGCCAGACTGCACCTTCCTCCCGCCTCCTCCCTCCTCATCCCTCTGTGAGATGCTCTCTGGTCAGAAGTCAGTTCCGAAATGACAGGGCACTTCCTGTGTCGAGGGTTTAAAAAGCGGAGGAAGTGAAAGGGGCGGGGCTGATGGTGACTGTCAGGAAGTGATGTCAGCAGTCCTCCATTCTAATGCTAGCGTTCATCATGCTCTGCCAGCGACTCCTCCACAATGTTTTCTCATACATTGGGCTAACCTGAACCCGTGAGACACACCCGGTGCTGGCATGTGTGACAACAAAAGCAACAGCACATTCCTGTCTTGCACCCTGTGTTGGCTGGGATTGGCTCCAGCAGACCCCCGTGACCCTGTAGTTAGGATATAGCGGGTTGGATAATGGATGGATGGACAACTGATGTTATATAGCGCCTTTCACTGAGTGCAGGCACAGAGTGCTGTGAACAAACTCTCAGATTAAACACAGGCATCGATTATACAAATTACTAAAAACAGAATTAGCATATGTAAAGACACAGAACACGGAATCTAAAGTAGAAATGGATTAACGTAAATGGAAACCAGCAACATCCGTCCACCAATCAGTCATTGAACTACAGCCAGCTGACAACAGAGGACATTAAAACTGTAAATGACAAAGTGACACACGGCCAGTCAGAGTCCACCTGCCCCTATTGGCTGATGGGCTTTAGCAAGTGGTGAGGCCTCCTGTCTCAATCTGCAGCCTGGCATAGTGGTAGCCATGTTGTTTAGAGTCGCTAGGCCATTTGCCAGTCAGATGACATGGGAGTGTCATTCACGGCACACAAAAAATGGCATAAAGCTTTGAGGCCATCAAAGCAGAGTCAAAGAGCGGGCCAGCACTCCCTGCCAAGCTGCCCAGATAATGCCCACTCCCTGGCAGCCTGAGTCTCCGTGCAAATGACAGCTTTCAACGTACACAAAAAAAGAGAGGGGATCACTGTGAAACCCTGGCATGTCTAAGAAGCAACAAAGAGAAGCATTTTTATAAAAAATGATTATTGAAATATAATAAAAAAGTAGCAAAAAATCAAAAATACATCAATGAAGTCTAAAGACAAGAAAAATAAAATTTGTGAAACCAGGAGAATTGAAAGAAGGCAAAGACTCCCAACGTGAAGCTCTCCTCTACCAGAGCCCATTCAAAGGACTCCAACTCCCAGCATGCCTTTATATGCTTTGGCAGTGAGGTAATGTTGGCCCCACCCCTTGGGGGAGTCTGCCTGCAGAACACTAGGAATGTGACCGGACCTGATGACACATATAAGATCTAAATTACAGACAAATACCAGAAAAGAACTGACAGAGAAAAGCTAAGGAGATCAGAATATTAACGTAAACGACAGCAAAAAGGAAGTGCAGGCGTAAGCTGGGGAAGCTCAACCAAAGCACACGGGAGGTCACATGACGTGCTGAGTCGTATCTCCACACCCATATAAGATGGCGGCCGCTTTAGTTGTCCGAGTATTGGATTAAAGTTCAAACGCAGGGGCTGAAGAGCTGCCATTGTTCTCCTTAGTGAAGGAACTCTTAGTTAGGATTAGGACCCCTCGCCCTCGTCACTTAACTACGCTCCATGCTTCTTATTTTGTTTCCTCCCATTTTGATGCCATTTTGGAATACTTGACTTGGGAAGGGAGATAAGAAAGTAGGGGATGAGTTGTTGTAAAAGGGAAAGACAAACAAGACAACGAAGCGGGCAACCAAACCACGAAGATAAAACGAGACTCTGAAGTCCCCGGAAAGAAGAGTCCAAAAACTGAGAACGATGCCGGACAGCGGAGTTAAAGAAACTCACGAACGCTGGAATTGGGACTCGAGATGTTTATCAGCAAGTGTAACGTGAGCCCCGCCCCCCCATATCTGTAGCGTTACACCCTGTGGTGTAAGTGAAGCAACAATCCCAGTCACATGACACAGCCTACTGTAAATAAATACAATAAAAGAGGACAGTGACAAAGATACAGAGTGGGGTGACACCGCAACCCCAGCCTTAGGTCAGACAGTCCATGATGGTGACACAAATGCCAGCCAAGCAGGAAGAAGTGAGTCCGGTGGGACAGACGGGCACCAGAAGTGACATCAGAGGCTGTCAGTCATCCAGTCTGTAGACACAGGAAATGAAGAGGCGTTACAATGCAGTGCCACCCTGTGGACTGGCAAAGAATTACCACCACTGGAGCCCTGCAGCTGTCCCCATGGTGCATGTGTGTAACAATACATTTTGTCACATCCAAAAATAAACTACAAAACAGATTCCAAGTGATCCAAATAAACGTTCATTGTGACTGAGGTGACCGATGCCAGCACCTTTGACTCCATTTTGGTTTCCTTCACCTTTTCGTGTGCTGTGATGTTCTGGTCCTTCTACACAAACCAAGCTGCTAACACTCTGGCTCTGCTCTCCCTGCCATTGTTTGATTGCCACCCAGCCGTCCTCCTTGTGGACTCCTCTGCCTTACCACCGAAATGTGCCAACCTTGGAATCCCAAGACGTGAAGAGGCTTGGGGATGACCTCCACACACACCCACAATCCTCAGCGGTCTGCTAGATGAAGTCCTACAGCAGACCCCCCACAAATTGTCCACCCGCAGGGTCTCAGCCACATTCTCGTGGCGTCTCATCCAGTCCAGTCTTTCCCAGCTTGGCTCCGCTCTGCCATCTTCTCTTTTCTTGCTCTCCACTAACAGAATTTCAGCGTCTCTGCCTTGTCAGTCCTTCTGCAGGGACCCCCGGGAAGTGATTTGTGCTGCAGACAGAAGAGATGAAGTTTTGCTTTCCGTAGTCCTCGGTGCCCTTTGACTTGCCCTGGCACCTCTCTGCCTGTCTGACGTGTCACGTGATGAGCCAAGTTCCAGAGCGGCTCCTTTGATTTTTATTCTGCGCTCTTTGCGGGGGCCGACTTGTTATCCGTTTTAATCGCTGGTGTCTTTGCCTTGAGGATAAGACCGTTGTGCCAACAAAACCCCCTAAATCCTTCTCAGAATTTGCTTCTTGTAGCTCGGGGTCTCCTGTGTCTTGTACTTTGTACATGTCTGGAATCGCCTGCCAAGATGCAAAAAAGGAGCGCGCAGGAATGTGAAACGTGTGTCAGACCGAGAAGAGGGGGCTCGATGAAAACCAACAGCCCGGGTCTGAGTGGACCACCAGAACAGAGGGGGGTATGGAGGCACTGGACACCGGAAACAGGCGGGCAGTGGAGGGGACTTGTGCCTCCTATGGGCACTGGGGGGCAGCACACTTCCTGCCTGGCTCTGTGTTTTTGCTTCCCCCAGGACTGCTCGGTCAATGTGAGTGGGACAGACAGCCCCCTCGATGACCTCCAAAGACCACCAGAAGAAGGTCTTGGCAGCCACCTCACTGCTCTCATTTGTCTGACCTGGACGTGCTTGTGAGGTTTGCTGCTGCTGCTGCTGTACCAGATGTGCCGCTGGGTGTGACTCTGTCATCCTGTGCCAGCCAAGTAGAAGTCGAGTGAAGCTGGTACAAAACCCACCTGGCGTGCAGGAGACGGGGAGGACTAACTCTTCTGTGTCTTCATTTTAGGGTTTTGGATTCTACGTCTGTAGTTTATTTGAATTTGGAAACCTTGAGGGGTTTGCTTAAATTTAACGTTACCGCCATTTTGAACGACTACTTGGACGATGGGCACTGCCAGTATGTATATTTTTCCATAGTGAAAGATAACCATGGTGTTTCATGTCCATTGTTGGTCTTGTGATTTAGTCTATTTACACCAATATAAGATGGCGGTGTGTGTCTCTCGTTATCCACGCTTGTGGGCCATCGTCATAATGCCAAAGCCCCACATGTCTAAGGATGTGCGGAAATCATTTGCAGGCTGGCAGGACTTCTTGCTCTGAGTTTTGACCTCTGAACTTTTAACATTCAAACTTGTGACTTCCTGGATGGGACACCTGCCTGTTTGTCTCGCTCATTTCAGGTGTCTTCATTTTCAGGGCGACTGCACCCCAGACTTTGCAGTGATCGTTGTGTTCAGAGTTTGTGGGTATGTGGTGCCCCCTATAGGCCACTACGGGTATTCACAGACTCACACAACACTCAGGACTGCTACCTGTCGGCTCCTGGTTGTTGCATTGAATTCTCTGCCCATTAACTATTAGGGTGTGGTTTTCATGTTCTCCCCGGGCCCAGGTGTCACTTCTTCAGTTAATCTACCATCACTCACATGACCAGAGATGTGCAGGTCACGTTATTTGATGACTCTGTCCCAGCCTGGCATGTTCGTGACGTTGTGGTGTCACTTTCAGAGCTGAGGTTGTCAGGACAGGCCCGGGCACCTGCCTCATGACAGGGTTAGCGTTAAGATTGTCAAACTGGGCAACTACAGTCAGTGCATGTCACATGCTTGTACCCAAAAAGCAGGTTAAGGTGCCAACATCTGCTAGACATCTGTTTAGGTTGCCAAGGTGTGCCCACCTGAGGCAGCACAACACTACAAGGCGTCATCAGTAGACAACTCAGCCCTTGATTCCAGTAGGCATCAGATCAGGTAGCTGAGACTACAATGATGATCCTCGATCTTCTCAAAGGTACATCATTTTTTGATGTTATGCCCACTGTAGCCTATAGGGGGCACTGATGATCAAACACAGGCAGATATTACTGAGACCCTGTTACCAATAAAAGGGTCTTTATTAAATTAAACAAATTCACAAAGAGGTAGGTGGCATGAAAGCACACTGGCCTCTCTCTGACTCTATGCCAGACTAACTCTTGGCATCACTCCATACCCTAGTCTAGACTCATCTGCCTGAAAGCGAGCACTTCTGGGGTCACTCCCAGGCCAAGCTTGGTCTTCTGTGGTCATCTTGTGGGGGCTCACTCCCTGGCACCAGGAGTCCCTGCAATGCCATCTGTCATCTTACAGATCTGACCATAGCAGCTTTCACAGCATCTTCAGAGAGATGGACCTCAGCTTTAGAGGATGGAGTTGGATTGTTAGTGCATCCTGGTCACTGCCAGTGCTGAGCTGGCATCTCCTCCCAAAGGCTGTATGACTCAGCGTGACTGGTGAGTTTGTATGAAGTCCCCACCCCCTGTGTCTGTGTGGGTGGCTCACCAGTAACTCCAGTAGATATCAGCTAGGCTGTCTGGTGGCCAGCTTCATGATCCCTGAGATAGACTGGTAGCACTTCCAGGGTTGGTTTTTTTGATGTCAAGATACGTTCCTGCCCCTAAATAGTATAAGTGATTGATGTATAGCCGGGGGAGATCTGTCACTTCAATTCCAGGCAGCACCATATGGGGGCACTGTTACTTTTTTCTCTCTTACTTTTATGCCACTTGTCACTTCTGCTCCCTTTCACTTCTTCCCATCTCTTCTGTTATGTGCAAACAGCGTGCTGTGCCTTTGTATGCTTTAATGGGAATTGATCGGTACAATCATAGTTTGTGAAAGAGGAGAGGCGCTATAAAAATAAAAACTGTATTGATTGAGAAGAAGTCATAAAAAAGAAAAGCAAAGCAAGGCCGGGTGGTCTTTATTGTGCCTCTCAGAAGCCTTTTCAGAAACACAATCCCTTTGACGCTGCCTGTCACAACACAGCGTAATCGCTTTGATTTTGGTTAGCTTCCAGTTTCAATTCAAAATCGTGCAAAATGACAAAATAAGAAGAAAAAATCCCTAAAGCAGAGCTGAGAGCCACTGTTTTGGGGGGCTTTGGACTGAAATGAGCAAAATACAAATGGAGAGCTGGATGGCTTGATGATGATGATGATGATGATGATGACAAACAGGACAGAATGGCTGGTCAACAAAGAGGGACATGAGCAGAATACACAAGTGGGCAGTTTAATGGTAAATGAGATTTAATATATAAAAACTGTAAAGTATTACATGTCAGAAGTAAAAGTGTCAGATATATGAAAGACGTGTGAAACTTTAAGGGACACTTTATGAGAAGAGCCTTGGTGTGGTAATGGACATCCAGACTGTGGATAGCAGTGATTAAAAAGACCAATGGGCCTTGTCACACACGTGCTAGTAGGAGGCAGCTGAAGGGCTCAAGTAATTGTAATACCACATCAGACCAGCGGGCGGCCGGGTGCACTGACTGTCTTTCTCAGTTCCTTGCAGACCCTTCCCAGGAAATCCCGGTGAGTTCCAGTGCCTTCAATGATGTGACTTCCGGCGCCTTTGATGACATCACTTCCGGTTCCGATGACATCACTTCCGGTCCCGGCCCCTATGACGACGTCATTCCCTATATGGGCCTTTATAGCCGCCATCTTGCTTTTGTTTAATCTGTTGTGTTGTGGACTCGGACTTGTTGAGAATTCAACCTTTTTGTAGCATTATACGGGCGGCTGTCCCAGACCTTTATTATGTCTGGTGTCTTATTGTGTCACAGCTGTTAGGTTATACATCACCCGGTGAGTGGTGGCAGGTCAGGGGAGGGTCATGATTAAGATGTGAGACACACTAGGAGTGCTGTGTCGAGTGTTGGTCTCCATATTACAAAAAACAAACAGCAAACCTAGAGAAAACAGCAGGGGAGAGCAGCTTGTCTGATTCAGGACCACGGAGAGCGACCACTAAGCAAACCAATAAGAAGGCTAATAGAATGTTAGGTTATTCATATAGCGCCCTGATGTACGGATGACTAGTCAAAGGACGTTATGCTTAAATTATATGACACACCAGTGAAGTCTCAACTGGAGTTCTGTGTGCTGTTTTGGTCTCCATATTACAAGATGGACACCACAGCACTAGAGAAAGTTCAGAGAAGTGAAGCAGGACCATGGAAAGCACCTGATTAGGAAAAACTGAAGGGGACAACACTTTTTTTAGTTTAAGAGGTGACCTGACTGAAGTGGATGGAACGCTGATAGGATGTTGGGTGGTATAGCGCCCTCTGTGTGTACAGTACACTTCCAGGGAGTTGATGTTTAAGTTGTGTAACACACTACTGAGGTCTCCACTGAGGTCCTGTGTGCAAGTAGGTCAGTTTGCAAAAATATACAAAAGAGCACTAAAGGAAGGAACAGAGAAGAACAAGTAGGCAGGTTCAGGACCATGGAGAGCAACTTTGGGATGCTCTGAACCTATTTAAAGAAATTGAGAATAAGAGGTGACATTACTGGAGTGTTTAAAATTGTGAAGGAAATGGTTATGGTGGATCCTCACTGTAACTGACTAATTGTGTAAGCTATAATCGAAATTATCCTTAAACTATACAACACATAAGTGAGGCCTCACCTCATCTACTGTGTACAGTTTTAGTCTCCATGTTATGAAAAATTGAACAGCAGAGTTAGAAAATGAAAAAGAGAAGAACAATGAGGCCGATCCAGGACCACGGGGAGCAATCTGTAAGCAAACCATTGAGAAGACTGACAGCATCTTAGGTTATATAGTGTGCTGAAGTGTGGAGTTCTGGTCAAGAGATGCATAAGTTATTCATCATACTAGTGAAGTCTTAACTGGAGTTCTATGTGCTGATTTGGTCGCCATATTGCATAATAAGAAAAAAAGATGAAACAATACTTGAGAAAGTCCAGAGAAGAACAACAGGAGCATTGAGATCAACTGAGGAAGGGGACGAACCTTTTGTTAGTTTAAGAGGTGATCTGACTGAGGTAGACAGAAGCGATCAGGAAGGCTAATAGGATTTTGGGTTATATAGCACCCTCTTGTGTGGAGTACAAGTCTCCTGGGTATGCTTAAGTTATATGATACACTGCTGAGGTCTCATCTACAGTTCTGTGTGCAGTTTTGGTTTCCATATAAAAAAAAAATGACAAAGCAGTTGTAGAGAAGGCTGAGAAGAGAGGAAGTAGGCGGATTGAGGACCACAGAGAGCAACTGAGAAGGAAAACCTGAAGGAGGCGAATCTTGAAAGCTCAGGCAGCCACAGATTGGGAAATAACATAAGTGAAGTGCTTAAATGTGTGAAGAGAATCAGCATGGTGGGTCCTGGCTCCAAGTTATTAATTTTGTTAGCTGTAATGGAGGAGGTTATACTTAAGATATATAACACACAAGTGAGGCCTCACCTGGAGTAATAAAATAACAGTGGGAGGTCGAGCTTTTAGTTACAGGGCCCCTAAACTGTGGAATGGTCTTCCTGCTTCTATAAGAGATGCCCCTTCGGTCCCAGCCTTTAAATCCCGGCTGAAGACTTACTACTTCAGTTTAGCATATCCTGACTAGAGCTGCTGATTAACTGTACAGACTGCATCTCTGTTGTTAGTCATTAGCACTAAAACATAAGTAACATGATAAGTATAATTGAATACTAACCCTCACCTATTCTGTTTCTGTTCTCGGTACTCAAATGTGGCAATTGGTGCCACGGCCCACCTGCCAAGTTGTTTGCCTGCCTATGGTAAAGTCATCCCTGGTGGAGGATCACAGGAATCATGGGAAAGAGGGGCCCTTTCATCGGATTGGCTGGCCGAGCAACGTTTCAGCCGTGGAATGGCCAAATGGGGAGGCAGCTTGACGGATGAGGTCTCCAGCACTCTAAAAATATCAAAATCTTATTATGTGATATCATCTACTGTTAAATTCTGCTCTGTACTTCTAAAATTTTTATTATTATGCTTTATTAAGGATTTGTTCTGTTCTGTGTATTGTATTGTATTGAACCCCTTCTTTTGACACCCACTGCACGCCCAACCTACCTGGAAAGGGGTCTCTCTTTGAACTGCCTTTCCCGAGGTTTCTTCCATTTTTCCCTACAAGGTTTTTTTGGGAGTTTTTCCTTGTCTTCTTAGAGAGTCAAGGCTGGGGGGCTGTCAAGAGGCAGGGCCTGTTAAAGCCCATTGTGGCACTTCCTGTGTGATTTTGGGCTATACAAAAATAAACTGTATTGTATTGTATTGTATTGTATGGAGTACTGTGTAGAGTTTTGGTCTCCATATGACATAAAAAAAGACAAAGCTGCGCTAGAAAATGTCCAGAGAAGGGTAACTTGGACCACAAAGGGTGACTGAGGAGGAAAGAGGAATGAAAGGAGATCAACTTCAGGACCATGAAGGGCAAACAATGAAAATTGCCAGAAGGAGCTGAGTGATGGAGATCTGACAGGACTGAAGAGTTTAAAATAACGAAAGAAAGTATGGTGGGCCCCGACTGTTACTAGCTGTCATGAGGGGGATCTTAAGTTATATAACACACTAGTCAGTCCTCATCTAGCATACTGGATGCTGTTTTAGTCTCCATGTAACAAAAAAAGATGCAGCAGTGCCAGAGAAAGTCCCGAGAAGAGCGAGAAAGCTGATTAAGGACCATGGAGAGCAATCAGGGAGGACAGACTGAAAGGAGACCGAGTTCAGGACCACGGAGAGCGATCGTTAAAAACGCCATTGAGAAGGCTAATAGGTTGATATTGTGAATAAGGCCGCTACTCTTCTACTACTCCATACCTGTTATATTAACTCTACAGATTTGTTTGTTTATTTTTATGTATTTATTATTAGTCTTACCTAATTTTATTTGTTGTTCTTCCCTCTCGTTGACAGCTTGTAAAGCGCTTTGAGCTCCAGCCTATGTATGAAGATGTGCTACAGAAGTAAATGTTGTTGTTGATGTGTGCAAGTCAAGGGAGGTTAGGATGTAAACTTCATAACACACTAATGAGGCCTCACGTCCTTCAGGGTCTACAAAACTAGTGCTTGCCTTTATGGGGTCTCAGGTCTGATGAAGACTGCAATGGAGACTTGCTGATCCCACCATACCACTGGCGTTCAGGTTAATAAAAGCGTGAGGGTTGGGCTCGTCTTCTTTCCAGTCCATGTCGCTTGTGGAGGCTTTTCCTTGTTCAATAAACAGACTGTGTCAGGGCAACAGGGAGGACTTCAACTCCCAGCAGTCAGCAAGCGTGCACAGGGGCCGATGGGTGGAGGTGTACATTAAGGGGTCTTGCCGTTCAGAAGGAAGTGGTTAAGTTAAGAGGGTAGGACTGGCGAGCTCTACTGGGGCGACTGGCCTGGCTGTTCTAATGTTCCAGTGGAGCTGCAGTGGCCTGTCACACACAGGGTCACAAGACGTGGCCATTCTGCAGGACAGCTCTCAGAAGTTCGAGGTGATGTCATTCTCAAACCCACTTAAACACAGGCCAGTATCGTGATGGGGGCTGGAGCCTCTCCCAGTTAGCATCAGACACAAACCCTGGACTGTCCTTCACAGGACAAACACACAGTGAGGCCAGTTTACTGCCACCAGTTGGTCTATAGACTGTGGGAGGAAACCGAAGGACCCTGAGGAAAGCCACGCAGACACGAGGAGAACCTGCACAGTCCACATAGAGAGGACCTGACATGAACCCTGAGCTCCTTACTGCGAGGCAGCAGCAGCACCACCACTGCACCACCCCTTGAAGTCCGAGGGGCCTCAGCTTTTGTTCACAGAGTGCATGTCCATGGAAAGCGCCTGTGGATGATGAGATTGACGGCGGACGACTGCTTTGAGATTTTTGATTCTGCTGTGCAGCTCTCAGCCTTAAATGGCTTTACTGTGAGGTTTTATGAGCGATTTGTGAGGAATTGCAGGTCTCATCGGACAGGAATTCATGTCTAGGGAGACGCGTAAGTCCGTGGATCAGAATTGTGTTTGTGATCAGTCAGCTGGCAAATATCTCAGGGGGGGGGTCAAACTCAAACCCCCTCACCAGGGCACTGACTCCACTTGGTCCCTTGATTGGCCCTTCTGGTGGTCCCATTTCTTGATCTGCCTTTTTTTATTTACTCTCGAGGTGGCACAGAAGCCCCTCACTGCTCTCCTGCTGCCCTTCTTCGTGCGGCATGGAGGAGAAGGAGGAGGCGTGAGAGGAATGGCCTGAAACCTCAATTTAATGACGGCAGAGTTTCCTGAAGAGGAGCGCTTTATAAATATTTTTTAAGCAATGAACATCAAAGCCCTGGCACATTAATGCGGCTTTCCGGTTAATATTTAAGCAAGCGTGTGGTAAGAAGCGCACTTGTTAGGAGGGAAATTTCAACAAAATCCATTCCGGAAATCTTCCCACGTTAGTAAAAGTCAAACATTCCAGATAATCGTCTTAATTTGCATCACACTTGGCCCAGCTGTGCGCGCTTCTCACGCTTTGTGGAACAGGAAGGCTTCTTAACCACACAGAGGCGCCAGACTTCAGCAGAGCTTCAACTCATATAGCGCCTTTCTACAGTGGGCGCCACTCCAGGACACACCCTGACGTCACGTCTGGAGTTTCAAATTGCAGGCATTGGGGGGGGGGGGATGAATCTGCTCAGCCAGTCGGCGACATGTGGTTTGTATATAGCGCCTTTCACAGGTGAAATATCTTGAAATGACAGGTGAAGTGGCCGTGAAGGTGCTGGGCCCTGATAATGTGTTGTGGTCGAGAAGCTCACTCGGGGTCACACAGTAGCAGCAGCATTTATTTCTATAGCAAAAATTGTAGTTGAGTGCTTTACAAGAAGCAAAAGAAAAATGACAATGACAAAGGGATCAAAATAAATAAATAATTAGAAATGTATGGAATAGAAATCACCAAATAAAAAGAAAAAAATAGAAAAGTCCCAAAGCCAAACTCCATTAACAAGCAGCTCAATGCGCTTTGTAAGTCTGTGAAGGGACGGCCAGGGAGGAGAGCCGGCGGGATTCTTCATGACCCCCCCACCCACCCAATGGCCATTCTACAAATATGCCAGCGGTGCCCACAATGAACCACCTGGGTCATTCTGAATGAGGTCTATCTTCAGGTGGGTATTTGGATTTCTGTGGGTGGGCCGAGTCAGAAGCCATTTCTAATACAAAACGAATCCAATTTATATTTGAATACAAGCAGACGTTGGGCCTCAGCTACATCAGAAGTGCTTTTCTGTTCACCGTGTTTGCAGGTGATGATGATGATGATTATAGTTATTATTATTAATATCATTGGCAGGTAGAGTGGCATAGCGGTTTAAGCTTTAGACTGCAAGCCCTGAGGATGAGGGTTCAAATTCTGTCACCTACACTGTGTGACCCCGAGTGAGTCGCTTCACACGCCTGAGCACAAAATTGGAAAAAAGCAAAAAGAAATGTCACCAACTGTGTCAAATATTGTAAGTTGTCTTAAATAAAGTCACCAGTCATCAGTCAGTCTAATAATAAAAATAAGTTAAAATAATTGTCACGCGCCTGTGCCTGGGAGACATGCTGTGGGTTTGAATAGTTGTAATGACCCACCCAACCAGGGGTTGGCGCTGTGCTCTAATCCTGCTTTTCCTTTTCCCTCTGCAGACCAGCTGACCGATGTCCCCGCCACCAGTGATGTCATTTCCGGTTTCTGCTCTCCTGGACCCGCCCCTTCCTGTCTACCCACCATTTCAAACCAGCAGCTTACTTGCACATTTCAATTCTGTGTCAAACGTATTTTCTTTTTCAATTTTCATTGCTTCATGGGTACTATGGTGTCCCCCAAACCTTGGTGGTGCCCACCTCACCCGTGTGCTACGTGATGTATAAACATGAAGGGCAATGAGTACGGGGGCTCAGCAGCTTTAATACAGTTTCCATTGCATCCCCATTAGAAATTCAAGCCACACAATTTAACACCAAGGCCGAGGTTTTCTGTGAGGAGTTGGGGGGAGTTGCCCCCCTTTTGAGCTATCAGAGCTGAGTACGGGGGCTGAGCTTGATGGAGCAGAATGAATGACCAGGATGAGTCCCAATACTCTGGGAAAGGCAGCTAACAGCCACCGGCCCACCTCACAGACCAATGCAAAGACTTTCAGGGAGTCGAGGGGGTGTGGGGGGGCTTATCCCCATTTAAAGTAAGCAGACGCGCATGAAGCAAATGTACTTTACAATGGAGTCACTCCTGGGGACCCGCTAAGTTCAAACTGGTGCCTCTGGCCCAGGGACATTTCTAGAATTTGCAGGTATCAGATACTTAGCCCCCTTTGCTATTGTGATCTTACTTGTATTTGAAATCGAAGAGTGTGTGGATGGGTGGGATACTTTGAGCGTTCATGTATGTTCATATAATGGTGCAGTAATCAGCAGGAGACAAATTATACAAAAGGATCAGTGGCTTCCTGCTCGGCACAGCAGATCAGAGGCTTAATCCTCCGAAGCCCCTACCACCCTCCCGATGCCCCCGTATTTCTCCATGTTTGTCTTGGACCACAGGACACCACTTCTGCCTCTGCTTGTCTTTCTCCAATTAAATTTTTCCTTCTAGCAAAGCCACACCAACACTCCCGGCCACAAACGTCTGGCACTCGCGGTTTATAAGACGCCCGCTGACCACTGAGCATCACATCCTCCTCGGGCTGGAGGTGTGAGTGACAGCAGACTGGGCGGGGCTACAGGTGAGACTGATAAAAGTTAGGGCGGGGCAGGAGGCTTGAGTGACAGCAGACTAGGTGGGGCAAGATGACTGAATGGCAGCAAACTGGGCGGGGCTAGAGGGCTGACTTATAGCAGGCAGGGCGGGGCAGGAGGCTTGAGTGACAGCAGACTAAGCGGGGCAAGATGACTGAGTGACTGCAGGCTGGGTAGGGTAAGATGACTGAATGGCAGCAAACTGGGCGGTTCTTACAGGTCTGACTGATAAAAGTTAGGGCGGGGCTGGAGGATTGAATAGCGGCAGGCTGGGCGGGGCAGGAGGCTTGAGTGACAGCAGACTAGGTGGGGCAAGATAACTGAGTGACAGCAGGCTGGGTTGGGCAAGATGACTGAATGGCAGCAAACTGGGCAGGGCTAGAGGTTTGGCTGATAGCAGGCAGGGTGGGGCAGGGGGCTTGAGTGACAGTAGGCTGGGTAGGGCTGGAGCAGACTGGGTGAAGTAAGATGACTGAGTGGCAGTCAACTGGGCGGGGCTAAAGGTCTGACTGATAACAGGCTGGGCGGGGCTGGAGGATTGAATAGCGGCAGGCTGGGTGGGGCAGGGGGCTTGAGTGACAGCAGACTGGGCAGGGCTGGGAGATGGACCATCCTGGTGTCATATGGAGTCACCACACTAACAGTGGTAAATGATGCAGTACTCAAAATGACAATTGGAGATTCAATGGCAGATAAAGGAGGGTGAAGACGGACAGCCCACCTCAGGTTTGTGCACATCTCAGGTAACTTCATCAAGCAGAAGGCCAGTTCACCAGTTCAGTCCTTGCATCTCAACGATTGACTGCAATCAAAGAGCGTGTGACATGTTGGAGTAGCCAATAAGTGAGCAGGACTGCTGAGCAATGAATGAGGAGGAGGAAGAGGCAGGTCTTCAGTTTCAGAAGCTCAACCCCATTGGAGGGCGTCACTCTCGTGCACCAGAGAGGTTTACTTAACAGAACTGCGTGTCTGGGATGTTGTGAGCAGTTGGCTAATGTGTGGCGAGTCTCCATTGAAACCCGGCATATCAGGAGTTTTTGTGGCCTCATCTGTCCATCAAAACATAAGACATTTCTGAGCCGTCACTCCAGACAACGCAGGCTGAGGAGCAGATAAAAAGAGGATCACATTTGGGTGGAGGACTCCGACTCCTTTAATGGGACCTCCAGGAAAACGCAGACGGCTGACTCGTCTGTTTTTAAACGGCTCAACTTTAAACAGCCATCGGCGGCTTGGCTTCTGCTTACTCGGCACAAGACCTGCAAAGCGGGCGGCCGAGGTGGGATATAGCGACCCTCGTGACGACTTGAGGGGGTCACTTGTCAGACCAGTCCAATCCATTGAACTGATTCTAATGACTTCATCGAGTTTCCTATAAAAATGTTTCACAAGGTGCTGGATTTGGTTGCCGATGGGTCAAGGAGTAGTGGGCAGGATACCTCTGAGGGAGATGAAACTTTTTAATGAAAGTCACTTTCTTACTTGGTTCTAACTTAGTACTCGGGTGTTGTACCGTGTTTGCCGTCATGAATGTAGTGAAAAGTCAAGCAAAATGAGCCGCTTTATTGGCTAACTAAAAAGATTACAATATGCAACTCAGGCCCCTTCTTCAGGTGAGATGTCATACAGAAACTGGAGTTCCCTGCGTTTATAGACACACCAGGACAAGAAACAACACTGGTAAATCTTTAAGGGAGAAATCTAAAATGTAAAAAATGAATAGACCCCTTCAGGCTAGGGTTCATTAAACAAGAGAGAATAACAATGTCTGGTCAAGATCTTTGGATAAGATGACTGTCCAACAAAGTCTTCTGAAGTTTCTAATTAGTTTCCCCATACAATGTGGATCTGCAGTCAGGTTGTCTGTCAGTCTGAGAGATTCAAACAATCCTCATATCTGGCCATAAGACCCATGTCTCTATTCACACCATGTTGCAATGTGTTCAATTTTAGTTTCACTTCCCATTCTTTTCTCTCTTGCTGTGTTCTGAAGTTGTCCCTAAGCCCTGTGACTTTAAAGTCCCTATCACAGTGTCCATGGCTGTTGAAGTCGGCCACTACAAGAACATCTGTGTTGCCACGTTTAATGTGTCACCTGTGGAAATTCATCCTCTGGCGGGGTGTTTGTCCAGTTTCTCCCACACAGAGTGCAGTGTCAGGACATTTCATGCAGAGAATTGGGGAGACCACTTTAGTTGATCTGCAGGAAAACGACCCCTTTATGTGATGGTCTAGTCTGCAGGGTGGTGTAACTACACGGTGTGTATTATAGATGTGGGCACACATTTGACGTCTTTCTGTAGGCAGGGAGATGTGCCATTTTCTGTTGGTTCACTTAGGGAGCTTCAGAAAATTAGTGGCTGAAGGTTTGGTGGTTGTCTGTATGCCAGGAGGGGAGGATCAGGAAATCCATTTTTCAGTGTTTGGTCCTTGTTTAGCATTGGCTGAAGTTCTTTTATAATTTTTCAAAGTGCTTCAATATGTGGGTTGGAGGTGACAACAAGGGGGATGCGGTTCTTGTTGTCTTTGTTTTTATATTTCAGAAGGTGGTCTCTGCGTATGGCAGTAGCTCTTCTTATTTGAGGGTCTGTTGTTTAGGGGGTATCACCTCATCTGATGACATCTTGTCTGAGCTCCTGCAGTTGTTGATCCCGGTCTGTCAGGTCTGAGCAGATACGATTGTAACGTACTGCTTGGCTAAAAATAATGGAGCGCCTTATATGCTTGTGGTGGAAGCTGTCACTTCTTAGGGTGGTCCGTCTGTCTGTTGGTTTGTGAAAAACAGAAGTTACAAGGGTGTTGTCTTCAGTTGAACTATGGTGGTGTCAAGGAAGCTGACTTCTGTTTTTGAGTAATTCAGCTTCAGCTTTATGTTGGGGTGAAAAGAATTCTATTCATTATGAAAATGGAGGAGGTCCTCCTCTCTGGCAGTCCAGATTATGAAGATGTCGTCTATGGAATGGAGACACAACGTTGGTTTTAAGACGCACATTGACATGAAATCTTCCTCCAATTTTGCCATTAATAGATTTGCATAGTGAGGTGCAAACCGACAGCCCACTGCAGTCCACATTTGTTGCAAGTAGAAGTCTTGTCCAAAAGAGAATAAATTACGTGTCAGAGTGAATTTGATCATTTCTATTACTGACTTTGTGGGTAGTCATGTTGTCTGAGGTACGTTCCACATGCCAATATGCCATCATCATGGGGGATGATGTTTGTGTAAAGGGCCTCAACATCCATTGTGGCCAGTAAGGTTCTCTCAGGTATGGGGCCTACAGCAGACGTCAGTGGTGTCCTGGATGTCGCTGGTGGGATTGCGGGCGAGGGGTTGAAGGATGTGCTCCACCCAACCTGAAACATCTTCTAATTCCCGAGATTAGAGGCCTTCCTGGGTTCCCTTCTTTGTGGATTTTAGGAAACATGTAGAAGTAACCCATTTTGGGGTTCTCAGGTATTAAACTGTTTACATGATCCCTGATCTGCGGTGGGCTGGCGCCCTGCCTGGGGTTTGTTTCCTGCCTTGCGCCCTGTGTTGGCTGGGATTGGCTCCAGCAGACCCCCATGAAACTGTAGAATATAGCAGGTTGGATAATGGATGGATGGATGGATGATCCCTGATGTCAAGAGAAAAGCTACTTACTATCTTTTTTAGTTCCTTTTTGAGATCTGTTGGGTCTTCTTGCAGTTTGTAATAATGCATAGCATTGGACAATTGTCTTTGTGCCTCCTGTATATAATCTGATGTGTTCATGACGACTAAAGCACCCCCTCTGTCTGCTGGTTCGAGAATGATTTCTGGATTTTTCCTTAGTGAATGTATGACTCTCTGCTCATCCCCAGTAATGTCTTCTATCCGATTTTGCTGCCTGCTGTTTTCACTCTCTGTCTATAGAATTGTCCAGGGTGGAGTTTCTGCCAGCTTCTGGAGTCCACGTGGATTTACTGGTGGGGTTGTTGTAACTGCTTGTTGTTGGTTCCTGTGTGTTACCGTTTTCTTTCTTGTGGAAACATTCTTTTAGTCTGAGTTTTCTGAAGAATTCTTCCATGTCACTGATGTTGATGTTGTCTGATGTTGTCACTGGGCTTCGCAGGACAACATGAGAGTCCCTTTGTAAGAAGTGAAATCTCTGCTTCATTTGCTGTGTATGAGGAGAGATGAACAATGCAGGTCTGTTGCTCTTTGTTTTTTGCTTTTAAGTGTCCAGCTTTCTCTTGTTGTCTGTGCAGCTTTTTCTTTTTGTTTCTGGAGTCTTTTGTAATAGCGATGGAGCTCCTTTACCATCTCCTGCCTGTCATTTCCAAGGAGCAGGATGAGGTCTTGGATCTCTCTTTGCATGTTCTTCTTGATGTTGGATTGAGTGGTTTCTTATCCTTGCAGATGTCCTAAAACAAAGTTGTTCTGTAAACCGAGTATTATAAGTGTGTCTGGTTGGATTCCTTATCATGATGCCTTTCGGGATTAGATCTTCCTGAAGAAGAAGATGTCGCTGTCCATGTGTGCCAGTTTCTTCCACCAGGTCTTTAGTTCCATGTAGTAGTGGTACATTTCGGTGTCTTGTATGTCAGTAGTACTGAAAAATGGATTTCCTGAACCTCCCCTCCTGGTATACAGAACACCACCAAACCTTCAGCCACTAATTGTCCGAAGCTCCCTAAGTGAACCAACAGAAAATGGCACATCTCCCTGCCTACAGAAAGACGTCAAACGTGTGCCCACATCTATAATACACACCGTGTAGTTACACCACCCTGCAGACTAGACCATCACATAAAGGGGTCGTTTTCCTGCAGATCAACTAATGTGGTCTCCCCAATTCTCTGCATGAAATGTCCTGACACTGCACTCTGTGTGGGAGAAACTGGACAAACACCCCGCCAGAGGATGAATTTCCACAGGTGCCACATTAAACGTGGCAACACAGATGTTCCTGTAGCGGCCCACTTCAACGGCCATGGACACTGTGATAGGGACTTTAAAGTCACAGGGCTTATGGGCAGCTTCAGAACACAGCAAGAGAGAAAAGAATGGGAAGTGAAACTCAGGCTAAAATTGAACACATTACAACATGGTGTGAATAGAGACATGGGTCTTATGGCCAGATATGAGGATTGTTTGAATCTCTCAGACTGACAGACAACCTGACTGCAGATCCACATTATATGGAAAAACTCATCAGAAACTTCAGAAGACTTTGTTGGACAGTCATCTTATCCAAAGATCTTGACCAGACATTGTTCTCCTCTCTTGTTTAAAGAAACTTAGCCTGCATGAGTCTATTCATTTTTTACATTTTAGATTTCTCCCTTAAAGATTTACCAGTGTTGTTTCTTGTCCTGGTGTGTCTATAAACGCAGGGAACTCCAGTTTCTGTATGACATCTCACCTGAAGAAGGGGCCTGAGTTGCATATTGTAATCTTTTTAGTTAGCCAATAAAGCGGCTCATTTTGCTTGACTTTTCACTACATTCATAACGGCAAACACGGTACAACACCCGAGTACTAAGTTAGAACCAAGTAAGAAAGTGACTTTCATTAAAAAGTTTCATCTCCCTCAGAGGTATCCTGCCCACTACTCCTTGACCCATTTTGCTTGACTTTTCACTTGGTTCTAACTTGAAAGTCACCAGTCACACAAAAGAGTGACAATGCATTTGTCACGTTAGTCACGTTTACACCTCGAAACCAGTTTTGGACAGAAGACTCATCACCTTGATGGACTGCAATGTCAATTCAACAGTGGTGGCCGGAGATGTCACCAGCACTGAATTGAGGTCTGAGACTAGGACAGGAATCTGGCTGAGTGGTGCATTGGCGAGGATCAATATGGCAAATGGTCAATAGGAGGATATTCTGATTTGATTGATAAAGCCGAGGCAGAAGACATTACAGTAACACACAAGGCCCCCTACGTGCAGAATTCAAGAGGCCATCGAGGGCAGGACGAGCACCTCAGTCCAGCGGTGCCCTCGGCTTCTTTGGCAAACTGAACTGCACAGAGGATTCCTGATGGTGAGGGTGCAATTAACTCAAAGCAGAGTGCTACTTCATTTATAGTCAGCATCACATGCCAAGCACTGAAGTCAGAAGCACAGCGCCTCCTGGATTGTGTCATTTCTAAAGTTAAAAACGTATAGCGACCTGCTTCTAAAATGACATCACTAGTGACACCAATGGACGAGGGGGAAGCTTCTGCAGATTCTGATATGAATGGTAATGGCAAATAAAGTCTGAGATTTACCTGTGGCGTGGCACGAGGGACACAAAGAGGCACTCACGGCTTATATGACACCTGCTGACCACTGAGTGTGGTGCCCTCCTCGGGCTGGAGGTGTGGGCAACACGAGTGGGCGGGGCTAATGACTGAGTGACAGCACACTGGGCGGGACAGGATGATTGAGTGACAGCAGGCTGGGCAGGGAAGAATGCTATCTATCTATCTATCTATCTATCATATAGTGCCTTTCATCTATCTATCTATCTATCTATCTATCTATCTATCTATCTATCTATCTATCTATCTCTCTATCTATCTATCTATCTATCTATCTATGTAGTGCCTTTTCTATCTGTCATTTACTATATTTTATCTCTTATACTGCATATTACCTTTCACCTTTGTTTATCTTTGATATAGCGCCTTTCACCTTTATGAACTTTACAGTACTCTTCAGAGACGCGTGGTGTGCACATCCCAGCTTGCTGTCCTTTGGGGGCATCCCCAGGGTCACATGCTAGTCTCACCCCACCGTATCGATTTTGTACGGTGTTTTGAGTTATTGATCATTTCAATTGGGGGGGTCCATCGATCTTTTGCTCCATCAGTCAAAGTCCAGAAGCTGGTGACTATTACAAAGCACTTGAACATCACTCTGCAGTGCAGTGTGGTGCCTGCCCTTTCATTAAACACCTGATGGTGCCCCACCCTGTGCTAGGATGCCCCATCTGTATGTGCTCATCCCCTTTTATTTCACTTTCATTCCCATCATGTTTGTCTTTTTCTACTTTGCACAATTCTCAAATACGTTTACTGAGTGGTGTCATGAGGCTCATGTACTGCAGGCTCATTTGTCACTGAGATGATAGCCACCACCCATGAAGACCCTTTGACCGAGGCACCCAGGTCACATCATGTTCATCATTTTGGCCTTTCACCCACAACGAGATGGGATTTCGACCATCAAATACTAATTTTTCCAAAAATGCAATCCAAAGTGCACATACTTGAAAAAGCCTCATCGCGCATGGCAGTGCGGACAGAAAGCTTCTGCAGGAATGTGCCTGCCCTGTGATTGTGCTGGTCGGCTGTGCCCTCAGACTCAAAGAGCAGACCTTACACAGTTGGCCTCGGACGCCATCAGCTCCGTTTTTCTTTTGAGGTTTTTCATTCCTGCCTTTCTGTATTTTATTTATTGCCTGTATTATTTATTGTTCTCATCTGTTATTACATGTTGATGTTTCTCATAGCTTGTTTGGAGGGGGCGGGGCCTCCAGAGACAGCAGCTGCTTGCCCCGCCCCCAGCCCTTTATTTGCTATTGTTTCTTGAGACTTAAAATTTTTTTTTGGGTTTATCTATCTATCTATCTATCTATCTATCTATCTATCTATCTATCTATCTGTTGTATTCAGTAGAGGGTGTCTTAGACCCCTAAACCCCAGTCTAAGTCCCAAGGCCCACGTTTCGACTGATCCTCTTTATTCTTC
>JANRMT010054288.1:0-23165 GCA_026402145.1 Polypterus bichir lapradei
ACTGTGTAGTATAGTTTTCTTTTATAAGAACTGGCAAGAGGACCACAATTTCCCAAAATTTTAGCCACAGGGTTAGAAACACACACAGAATCGGCAAGTTTTTCAATAACAGCCTGACCAATATGGAGGTTATGGCTTTTGAAAATTTCTGTAATTGTATGCTTTGTGAGAGGTGCACTAGCTGAACTTAACAGAAAATGTAATTCCTCTAATAACTCATCTACTCCTTTTGGTGGAACATGAAATATATGTTCTAATTTCAACAATATAATTGCTATTTTCTGTTAAATTAGTTCTGGCTGATTTTCAACAGCACTATACAGTAATCACTTTCTGTCACTGACTCACTTTCAAATTCACTATAGGATACATCTGCAGAACAGCTAGCCCTTACGTTATCAGAGGACTCTGACACTTGAACCTGGTCAACAAGTGTAACTACACTGGCTTTAAAATCTTTTAAGTGTGTTTGGATGATGCTTCCTCTTTTTGTGTGTATAAAATGTATTGTAAATATTTGTCTTGAAAGGGCAACCAAGAAACACACAACTAAGGGCTCATTTATACTTCACGCTCAGAACGCATACGCGCCCGCATCATGGCTGCCACGTGTCCCCAGCGTTCATTTCATGCGTCCTCTGAGAAGGTCCTAAGAAATTAACGCGACGCGTGCGCGAGTTGCAGTACCAGCAAAAAGTCGGGGGGCGCAGTGTGCTAAAAGTCGGAATGTGACATCAGAGTCTCTGTTTACTATCTACATGTGACAGAAAGCCTCTATGCAGATCCTACGGGGATCGATGTGCGTGCGTTCCTGTTTGGTGAATGGTTTGATGTGGTGAAGCACAATGCTGACATACAGATGCATTCGTGGTGATTTTATATTCAAGCGTCGCATATCCCCGATTGTAATGACACGATGCATTTTAAAAGTCTCACATAACATCTTTGAACCATCTTTTTTTTTTTTTTTTTTTGGGAACTTAACAACAGCAACATAATGTATATCGCTGTGTTTGAGCCACTGAGAAAAAAATAAAGGACACGGTGAAAACGTGTATTTTGTGATTAAAGTGGAAATTTCGGCTTTAATCTCAAATTGCCCACTTTAACCTCGTAGTTTACTTTATCATTAAAGCAAATGGTTGTAAACGTCATCCCAGTTTTTAATCACTGCGAGCTTCTTGGACCCGACAGCTGCGGCAAGCAGCAATATTATCACCACACAGAAAAATTAAATGTATGATATTTCAACTCTCTGCACATTTAGAATCTTTAGATTTGTACTTGATATCACTTTCATGATTAAATGCATTAAAGTGTGTATGTTACATTTTACATATAATTTTGTTTAAATAATGAATAGTGTTAATAATTACTCACATGGGGGGAATAATTACACACATGGGGGTGACACAGCGGCGGAGCGATAGCACTGCTGTCTCACAGAGAGTTATGTTGCTGGTATATCCTGCTATTATTCCACACTGTGCTCCGGTTTCTTTCCAAAGATATGCAGATTTGGGGATTTGGTGCCGCTAAAATGACACTAGTGTATGCGAGTGCTTGTATTTACCTTGCGATGAGCGGAGACCTTGTCCAGGGATTGTTTCTCAGTCGTGCCCAATGCTTGCTGGAATGGACACATCCCTGGATTTATGGATTTAATCAATAAACATCCTTTTCAGAGATATTGCGGTAAGGTGTTTTAGGCAATTCACAACACAGAGAAGCCGAACATGTTCTCACTGTGATAATATCTCGCACTGCCACCTGGTGGATTCCTCTAGATTTACGTAAAGTACGGACGAAAGTATAAACACTACAACGCTTGCGTAGCAGGAGCGTCCTCTGCAGCATGCGTCGCGTCGCGTGAAGTATAACTCCGGCCTAAGTGTCTCATTACTTCGCAGATGTGTTCCAATATGGACAAAAAAATCTCTCTCCGAGAAGACGTCACTGCATTCACATAACTCACATTTAAAAGTTACTGAACTGGAAGCTGTCTGCGTAAACTGAGATGAATGAGCTTTATAGACATGAGTGTTCAGCCCACTCCACGTCTTGAATGTGCACGGACAATTTACATATATGCACAGATAATGTTGGCCTATTCCATAATGATGATTTAGTTTATAATGCTTAAGTAATTTGTACCTACTTCTCTCTCTGGTGACACAATGTTTGCACTGCCACATACATGTCACTGATAGAAAAAGAAATATGCATTAGCAAACGATAATATACCAAACACAGGCCGGGTTTGGGCCAGGGGGATTAAACTTCTGCATAATGCCAACTAAATAACAGATACAAAATAATAGGACAAACATATGAACTTACCATGTATTGTTGAGAAGGTGCAAAAGAATCTCAGAGCATGGGGATGTGGCTTTATTTTGTGATGTATTTCTGGGGGGAAAAACATATAGAGAGAGACATAGTTATTACTCTGATGAATTTGTGTTAATATCTACATACACTGAAATGTGAAAACTGTTAGCCTTAATGCAGAGCACCACAGAGCACAGAAACAATGACCCGAACAATATTCCACCTAAATAATTCAGAATTCATAAACTAAGTGCGAATATTAGAGAAAAAGAAAATGCACATAAAATTAATGCTGTTGTCCCCCACTATAGTGCACTCCTCAGAGGCACCAAACTCCACTGACAAAAACAGCATCATAAAAAAGAGCATCATAAAAGACTTCAAAATCACCAAAACCGTTTAGAAAAAAATACGGCTCTACACGGCTTTCCCGCTGACATCCCGCTCATCAAAGTCAGCACACACCATAAGCAAACCCCAGAGACAAAACAGTCCTAACCACGCATATAACCATGAAACACATCTCATTCAAAGTCCACAGAAACGAAAAACAAAACTTACCAAAATCGCCTCGTTAGTCTTTGCACTGTTGCAACAATTAGCGAAATTCTAATTCACCGAATTACATGTGGAAACATTCTGGCTCACTCTCCCCTATATCGTGACACTCAAAGTCACCAAACTCCACTGGTAAATCATTTTTTCAAACCACACAGATAACGAAGAAACACACCTCATTCAAAGTCGATAGCAACAAAATAAAACTCACTAAAATAACTGAGATATTTCTAAAAAATACTATTTATCTCTCACACTACTAACCTAAATAAATTTATCAATAGATATGTGAATTACTTACCTCACTGTCAAGTATGCCAAAGGATTCACTCCACGCGCGCTAGTTAATGTCTAAACGGACTTTTCCGCATCCGTTGGGTGTGGAGTAGGTGCAATAGCTCACGATATCAGAGTCATTGGTTTGATGGACCTCATTCTCATTGGATTGCCATGAATGAATTAGAATTCATTCATTAGAATTTTCTTTCAGTCATGTTCAACAAAAAAGAATGAACCATTTAATGAACATAAAAATGATTTATTCATGTAATGTAAACATATTACTACTTTGCTAATCAAACACATGCACTAGTTGATTTTTTTGAGTGTATACTGGCCGAGCACATACGTGTTAAACCTATGAGATCAGACGAGATTGGACACTTTCAAACTGGTATGGCAGTAATCGAGAGCCACGCTTCTTCCTGTTTTAATACTTAAGATCGGTTTGCGCTTCCAATAGAAAGGATAAAGATGCAGTTCCAAGCCATACACTGGCGACCAGGTTGACTTCGCTTGTAAAGGAAAAAAAGCTTACAGCACTCGGGGTTCCCAAGCCGTCTCCCATCCACGTATACTGGCAGAGCCAGTGCATGTTTAACTTCCGAGTTCAGATGAGATTGGACGTTTTCACGCTGGTATGGCAGTAATCGAGAGTAACGCTACTTTTTGCTGGTTAAATACTGAAGATCGGGTGAGCCCACTTGCAATGGAAAGCATAAAGATGCATTTCCCAGGCATACACTGGTGCCCAGGTTAACTTCGCTTGTAATGGAAGATAAGCTTACAACACTCGAGGTTCCCAGGCGATCTCCCATCCACGTATACTGGCCGAGCGCATACGTGTTAAACTTCCGAGATCAGACGAGATCGGACGCTAGTGATGGGCGGAGTGAAGCCTCACGAAGCATCAATACGTTTGAAGCAATAGTGTCGGAAATCGTATCGAAGCTTCAAAGCATTTGACACTCACCTCTCTAGTGACCCATCCTGGCCGTTTGTATTAACAGCACATTTAAATTTTCAAAGTCTTATCAGAGCATTGCGGATGAAACCTGAATGTCTGAAATTGTGATAGATATCTTTGAAGTCAATATTATAACTGGCAATAAATGTAAAACATTGTAACTCAGCATACGCTTAGCAAGCAATTATGCTGCAGTAATCGGGTCAACGTTGACTATATACGTTTACTTCTAAACAACGGTAATCAGTGCAGGCGCCTAACGTATGCTTAACGGTGGCTTGAACAATTGCACTAGTCGCACAGCGCCAGCTCTCGTGTTCGATAACAAACCTGGTCAGCATCTGTTGGGGATTGCAGATTTCCGCTGCCTGATGCGTTTGATAGAGATTGTTCCGATTATGCGACAATGCTCCTTGAAAACCTGCAGACAGGAGCCTGCCCTGGATGGTGTTAGACTCCTAATCGGCAATTTAATCCGCACAATGTACATTCATATTTTAATTCCAATTTAAAACCAGCATATATCAGTATTTTAATTAAACTCAAACTAGACTACACCTCGTGGAAATGCTATTGGTCCACCACTATCACTCTAAATTTTGCAAGAACTAGAAGAATTGCTAGTAAAAATAGTAATACTGTAGCCACAATACATTACACTGTAAATAGTCCAAATTGAAATGCTCTTAAATTTGCACTAAAGTACTGTAAAGTTTACATACAGTATAATACAATACCGTGGTGCTTAATTGAAATAACCCCTTAGCAATTCATTATAGTTTCCTTTATCATCAACTATGCTCGAGTTTTATTAAAATAACTCCTGGGTTGAATTTTATAATAGTCCCATCTTTGTAGAACATAAAGAAATGTGTCACTATGGAAAACAAATCTGGACAATGCAAAGTCGATGTGTTGCACATCCTACACAAAAAAAAAAACAAAAAAAAAAAAAACACACCACTCAGCCAGTTTGATATTTCAAATTAAGTTTTAATAAAGACATAGTTTGCAATAACCCAAAAACATGAGTGGACAAAGTAATTTGTACAAAAACCCAACCAGTTCTGCCCAGTTGCATCAAGTAATCACTAGGATGTGGATCCTCAAGAACTTTGACCTGGGAAGCTTGCAATAAAGTTACCGAGTGCAGCGGTTTTAGTCATTTTTATTTAGAAAAATAATTTGTTCTGCTGTGCTGGGCTTCAGGCGACTCCTTTTTTTGCAGAGGACTTCCCCAGCCTTTGAAAAAATGTGTTCACTGGGAACAGACGTTGCTGGCAGACAAAGATACTTGATGGCAAGCTGATAAAGATTAGGGTAAACAGTTATTCTCTCCTTCCAATACAGGAGTGGATCTTCTTGTCTACCAAGATAAGCATCCATTAGGTATCTCTTCACCTCCACAGTGGCATCTGCAGTGGCACTGTGGACTCTGATTCTCGGAAACACGCAAGTCCAAAAGTTGCCATAGATTGTCTGTGGGACATGCTGCTTCCAAGGATGGGGCCAGGGCTGATGTTGAAGGTTGTGGCTCTGTTTGAAAGAATCAAAGAGTACATGGTTTTATTCACAGTACACATTAAATGTATCAAATACCAAAAATAAACATTCCATACAAAAATCACCTTGGGGTGTCACGTGCACAGTTTCTGGAGAGGGCCGCATTAGGGATGCACATTCCAAGGTGAGTTGTCTGTCAGCCTCTCTGACACGGTCTGGATTGCCAAAGCCAATAGTTTTAAATCTTGGGTCCAGCAGCGTAGCCAAGGCCAAAACCCGGATGGATTCCAGTGTATAGAATCTGGAGCGCAAGCTTTCCTTCAGATGCACACCTAAGACAGAAAATAGCAATCATTAATGTTAAAGGGACAACTATTCATTGTACAAAAATGTTTTTGGATCATTGCAGCTTACCTAATTGTATGGACACCTCCCTGGTCACCTTGGTACTCTTCTCTGAGATTGTGTGTTGCAACATGCGATACAGTGGGATAATTTTTGATGCCGACACCATTTTTTCTGCAGACATCTCAGTTGTTGCATGTTTTAGTGGAAGAAGGAGGGTCAGGCATTCACTTATAATATCATACTTTCCACTTGTTAAGGGAACAACCTCTGTATTTAAATTAGAGAGGGCAGCACCAACTGCCTCACGTTGGTCATACAGACGCTGCAGCATGTCGTAAGTGCTGTTCCATCTGGTGTCCACTTCTTGAACCACCTTCTGCACTTGCCTGCCCTTTAAGCTGCTGCATCTCCGATAGTTTTTCCTTAGCATTGCAACTTGACCTGAACAAAGACACAATTTTCCTTGCTTTTTGGCAAATTACCTGGAGCTTGGGTGTCTGGTCAATTGCCTTCTTTACAACCAGATTCAGGGTATGGGCAAAGCATGGCACATGACGAACTTTCAGCAGCTGGGCAGTGGCCACAAGATTGGCTGAATTGTCAGTCACCATGCAGTGTATCTTGCCACTGATTCCCCAGTCAGTCATTAGCACACTCATGGACTCAGTGATGTGAGCAGCAGTGTGTGTCTGGGGAAATTGGCTGACACAAAGGAGAACGGTGGCCAGTTTGGCTTCAGCTGTGACATAATGGCATGTGACACCCAGATAACCATCCATATTAATTGATGTCCACATATCAGAGGTCAGGCTGACATAAGTAGCCTGCTTTACCTCAGCCATTGCCTTCTATTTGGCTGCACAGTACTTGGCCTGAACCATGGCTTTTAGTGCCTTTCTGGTTGGGAGGATGTAGCTGGGATCCAGTTTGTTAACAAAAGCCTTGAAGCCTTTATCTCTGACAATAAAAAAGGGCTGCAAATCTTTTATCACCATGTCAACCAAAGCCTCATCCAGTTCCTCTTGTCTGCCTAAAAAAAAAACACACAAAACAAGCTTATTGCGGCAAGCAAACTGTACACCCGCACCAGACCTCATGCTGCAGACACTTTCACTACTGCTGGGTCATAATTGCTAAAATATTTGTAATACTAGAAGAATAAAAATTTGTCATACCTTGCTTAGAAGTTCCAGTGTGAGCAGATACAGCGGGATTGTCGTACTCCTCTGTAATGCCAGGATACGTCGACTTCTAGTGACGAAGCATTGAAGACGTGTTACTGCAAAATGCAAGTTGCTTATCGCAAATCATGCATTTTACCTTTGATGGAGATACTAAATCAAAGTAAATCCACACCAGAGATCGAGACCTCTTGCTTGAACCTTCCATCGGGTATCCCAAATGTAAAAGTAGATTAGTCGTATTATTTGTATGTTTATATCTCACCTCACTCGTCTCCAAAAAATAACCTTCAAACTTGGACGGATGCATTACTACTTTTAAGTAGTTTAGGTGCGTATTAGACTGAATTGGGATCAGTTGAGTGTTTTGGACACTGTGACATTCACAGGTATAAGCTCCAGGTGTCACTAATATACTGATACGAACTGGCGCTACACATCTACATCATGTGCATTGGAAATGAGACGCTGAGCTTTTGACGCACACGTGTTTCAAAACGACACCTTAAAGCTTGTTTAAAAAGTGCATGTGAGATGATGAAGGGGAGGCAAAGCCAAATGTCACTGAGATCTGTCGTTTGTTACTGTGATCAACACTGTCAATTACTTCACCCCATGTTAGCCTTGTTAATGACGACCCTGTAGACACCTCATCGATTGATACTGACGCCGACCTAAAGATACTTATGCACTGGAAGCAAAGAGCAGGCAGCTATCCATATTTATAGTAATTTCCAAAAAAAATCTGTCTTTGCCAGAAACATTTATTCTTGTTTACCATAACTGCAGCCCATACTAATCAAGTATCTCGAAGCATCCGCAAAAAAGACTTCATACATGTATACCACCTAACATTCAAAGTACAAGACCTACAGTTTACCTATTGTAACATAATATACCTACTACTACTAATGAAACCCCCTACGTTAGCTAGTTCTACGGCAGGGGTGCCCAATGTATTGATCGCGATCGATCGGTAGATCGCAAAGGTGGTACAGGTAGATCGCGTTGCATTAAAAAAAAAATAAATTAAACGTTAGTCTATCATATATCCTCCCTATGGCATTTTCACCTTGATTGACATACAGAGCGGCCAGTCTGAGACCACTTCTCTTCTAACACACTGGTCATCCCGCACGATCAAACGCACGAGCTACTACAAAAGTCCGGCTGTCTAAGTGATCTAGTTAGCCTTCCAATTTATATGGACTAAAGAAGGGATTTAAAAAAAAATGTTTGGGGAGGGTATTGCTATTCCAAAGAAGGAAAATGTGGAAAGGCACTTTCAAACTGTTCATAAAAACTACGAAACTGACGTCCTTCCAAAAAACAATCTGAGAAAGAAAAAGGTGACGGAACTAAAATCGCAGTTAATCGGACAGCCGTCATTTTTCACTCGGCTGAATTCAAAAACTCCTTGACTGCATTATTCGGCTGTACTATATATAATTTTTGATGTACAGTAGGTAGAATATTTCGACCTGGTCATTTTAAAAGTAGATCGCAAGGCGAAAAAATTTTGAACACCTCTGATCTACGGTTTCATCATACACATGAAACAAGACACATATTTTCATTAGATGCATCTTGATCACACTGCTGCCTCACAGTAAGGAGACCTAGGTTAATTTCCCAGCTCCTCCCTGTGTGGAGTTTGCATGCTGTCTCCGTGTCTGCGTAGGTTTCCTTCGGGTGGCCTGGTTTCTTCCCACAGTGCAAAGACATGCGGGTGAGGTGCTTTGGCGATCCTAACTTGTCCCTAGGGTGTGTGTGTGTGTGTGTGTGTTTGCATGTGCGCATGTGTGTGTGTGTCCTGCGGTGGGCTGGCACGCTGCCCGGGATTTTCTCCTGCCTTGCACTCTGTGCTGGCTGGGATTGGTCCAGCAGACCCCCGTGTTAGGATATAGCAGGTTGGACAATGACTGACTGAATAACATCTTGAACATTAATGCAGTAATTATTGCAGTAATAATGAACTGGAGAAAGAAAAGTAAGATTTATGAGAAGAGACCGAAACAGTGATATCGTAGCAGACAGTATATCAACAACATATAGGACAGTAAATAGAACATATAGAATATCAAACAAAAAAGTGTATAGCATTTAACACTATATAACATAATATGACTATATACTATGTATATTCTAATTTTCAGCATTTTAATATGCAAAATTTGTTGTTTTATATTTTAACACTAAGTAATGTACTGCACAATAATTTCAGTTGAGTTGATGATCCAGAAAGATTCGTTTCAACAATCACAACTCTGTTGAAATTTTGTAACCTGGTTGTTGAATATGCAGTGTAATGTAATTAATATAACTTCCTAACTCTCAAGGTCGAAGCAGTAAGCTGACATAAGAGTGGAAATGTCCAGCTGCCACCATGCATTGCGGTTGGAAGCACTGAGCAGACATGCGTAGTACTGAGATTGCATTATGACGGGCTATGAACGGGACCCCGAAGCCTCAAACATGCGTACTACTGAGATGAGGACGGGGCTACTGAAGCCTCAGACATGCGTAGCACTGAGATCATGACGAGGCTCCGAAGCCTCAGACATGCGTACAAATGAGATTGCGTCATGAAAGGTTATGAACGAGGCTCCGAAGCCTCAGACATGCGTACTACTGAGATCATGATGGGTCTACTGAAGCCTCAGACATGTGAACAAATGAGATTGCGTCATGACAGGCTTTGAACGATGCTCCGAAGCTTCAGACATGCGTACTACTGAGATGATGATGGGGCTACTGAAGCCTCAGACATGCGTACTACTGAGAACATGACGGGGCTACTGAAGCCTCAGACATGCGTACAAATGAGATTGCATCATGACAGGCTTTGAACGAGGCTCCGAAGCCTCAGACATGTGTACTACTGAGATCATGACGGGGCTACTGAAGCCTCAGACATGCGTACAAATGAGATTATGTCATGACAGGCTTTGAACGGGGCTCCGAAGCCTCAGACATGCGTACTACTGAGATGATGACGGGCTACTGAAGCCTCAGACATGCGTACTACTGAGATTGCGTCATGACGGGCTTTGAACGGGGCGCCGAAGCCTCAGACATGCGTACTACTGAGATGATGACGGGGCTACTGAAGCCTCAGACATGCGTAGTACCGAGATTGGATCACGACAGGGCTTTGAGCAGACATGGTCACTGGTTACTGAGCCTTTGTGAAGCCTCAGCACACTGAAAGGCATTGACCTCTATATTTTGAGAGTCTATCTGACACTTAACTCTCTAGTTATATTTTGTAATTCGTATTGACATTACACATTTCAGTTGATATGGTTAAGCTACAATTCAGGTAGTTGCTGAGAATTAATTATTGTTCTTGTGGATTGCTGTGATTTCCTTTGTCTGATACATAGTGTCAAAGATATATTGTCATATATTAACTTTTTATATATATGAAAAGATTAGGTAAATCGTTCAACCTTTTTATGGAACACTTAATTTTGTTCAAAACCCTACGTCATATATTATACATCTATAAATATAATTTTTTCGTCTTCATTAGGAAAATACAACAATGATACTCTCGTATCAATTAAACCATTTTAACATGCATATGTCAAACAACATATTTCATCCGCCGCAGTAAGAACAGTAGTAGTAGTTCAGTTGTGCAGAGCTCGTTAATTGTCCGGATTAGGTGTCTCAGTGGTGTTGTCACTCAGGTTCGCGTCGCTGATCTTCCTCTTGTGAAAGTTTTTTTTTCTATTCCTCCATTTAACAAGTTTGGACGGATAGCGAGCGAATCAAGCTATCGAGGGAAGGTATGGTCACCATAGTTGGGCAGGTGGCACACGCCCCTAATTGTATTGTGTATGTAAAGAGATTCACTGTAAAACGTAATAAACTTCATATATGTGTGTTTGGAGACCCTGGTGTCGTACTGAATTGGTATTGTAGAAAAATAAACTACTGTCCATTATGCCTAAATGTGTCTTTTCGTGTCTGATCGCTATACGGCACTTCCAACTTGGGACAATTCACTATAAACAGTTTCAGCCAACCAGCGCCTTCTAAACATGCAGAACGACAGTGTGAACCTTTATTGTAGCGGTGCAGCATCTTCGTTTCAGTTAGTCATTGTACTGTTAGACTATTGTAGAAGGAAAATTTTTTATTAGCATAAGAGAATAGCAAATTAGCATATAGAGCCATAGAAAGTAATTAAAAGCTTCTAAAACAATAGATTAAGCATAAATTAGAATATAAAAGCAAATAATGATAGGTCTAGCAAATGGTTAACTAAAAAATCAGTTATATTGCATTATTTTATAGGCTTACAGCAAATTTTCCAAAGTAATGAAAAGAATAGCTAAAAGATGCAGCAAAACCAGTTTTGGACAGGATAAGAGTGGAAGACACCTGTGATTCAAGGCTAGGAAGAGATAACATGGAAAAAAGGCCTCTAAGAGCAGCTGGATTGATGAATCGGCAGAAAAGCTTATACCATAGGCAGGGTCACGCTGACCTAATGCATGAAGAGAAAATCTTAGTAAATGCAGGCATTAGCAAAAGTATTATAAGAATATATTAGCAAAACTTTAGTGTAGAAATTAAGACAAATTAAGCATGGCAAGCAATGATCAAATGAAAGAACATACTATACTTCTTTTTAATTAAAGCTTAAGCTTTAGGTCACTATAGTAAAAAGTTTGGAAAGCCTAAGAGAGGAAAACCCATATATGGAATAGTAGCCTTGGCCAGTTAGAAAAAATGGGAACAGAATAGAAAGAGAACACATTCCACTAGCAGACCAGTCTAAGGAGATGATAAGGGTTCCCACGGAAACTTAAGATTTGGTCGGATGGGAGTAAGAGGGAGTCAGCGGAGGTAAGCAAACCAGCTCATTAGAGCAAGGTTAGAAAAGATAGGAAATTACATCAGGAAAGCCCAAAGATGGAAAGAGGAAGCCATCCACCCAGTCTTAGACCAATCAGAATAAGCCAAACAGACACTAAGAGGGACAATGGACAGTTGAACCAGGTGCAGAGTCAGCTAATTGAATGAGCCAAAATGATAAAAATTGTTATAAAAGCTTCAATGGTTGAAATGATCGTCGCTCAATCTCATTCGGCCGAATTGGGTTGAGTCTGTGTGGTTGATTTATTGCAATAAAGCCTTAAAACTCTGTCTGTCTATCTCGAGTCCTAATAGCCTTTATTTTTAGGAAAAAGCCTTCTGATGATGAATTTTTCGGCACGACAGATTGGTGACCATCCAACGTGATAGACTAATAAGGCGGCTGCGTGAATCCAGAGGCTGGGGCAAGGTTCTGTGAAACGGGCACAGTTGGTGGCCACCTGCAATGTAAGCGATATTTTCGCTAAACTAATTTGTGTAAAGTTTCAGAGAGCATCCGCCCCTCCAACGGAGACAAGCAGCATTTGGCCTTTCTAAAACGAACAGGTAGGATGGGCAGACAGACTTAAATGGAATGTGTGGAGACTGTACAGCTTATATGAATGTGTGTGTGTGACTGAGAGTGCAGTAAATAGGACGATCCGATCCCAGGCGAGTTCGGAGGGCTGCACGGTGCAGTACTCAATACGAGTTTGAACCGCTCTGTCGCAGAAGTGACAGGGGAGCTCCGGTCCCAGGCGAGATGGAGGACTCGTAACGCTCCGGTCCAGGCGAGTCGGGAGCGGTCTGACCCAGACGAGTCAGGGAACTGCATTGTAACGAGTGGTGTTGAAATCCTATCAAATACGAGGGTTGCCCTAGTAGCGGCGAACCGAGAGTATACTAAAGTTAGCGCTACGACGGCTTTCCGAGTATAGATAGGTGTGGAATTCCTGAGCTGGCATCTCTTACTGTGGCTGTATGTTCTCCAGTAAGATGAGCGAGATGTCGTAAAATTCCCGCTTGTCTCGATAGGGAGCCAATCTCTGGGAAATGCTAACAGCAATTCCTTCTGATTGTGCCGCAGTAAGAAAGTCAGTTCAGGTGCGATTGGAGGCCTATCATTACCGCCCCGGAGTAGAGACGGGGGTCTGACATGGTAGGCGAAATTCCTGTTTAGGTACCGCTTCCAGCTTGCCAATAGGGAGAGCAAGGGGAAGGACTGCTCGATGGAACAGGTGGAGTGAGTGTGCTAGTTTTAAGGGACAGATAAGGGAATAGAACTTTTTGTTTATTATTTTATCATTTTTATTTCATTTTTATTTTACCTTTGGTTAGGCTAGGGAGGCACACAAGTGCTATGTACTTAAGTGCTGTGTGAATGGAGCGCTTTTTTAGAAAAAAGTGTCGCGGCAATCGTTGAAGCACATAAAGGTGCACAGAATGCTTGAAGCGCTTTAAAAAAGCGACGCGGTGAGTGAAGCACAAAGGTGCAGATTGGAGAAGAATGAATGGTACAGAGGTACGAAAACTATTTTAGGGCAAAACAGGGCATTAGGGATTAGTACACTAGGTGCTAAATAGGGTGATTGAGTATGAATGTGGATTTTTAGGGTGTAACTTTTTTATGTGTAAAATAATCTGTATTGACTTAGAGAATATAGAAAACACCTGCGTGTGAAATAACTAAAAATAAATTTCACCTGGTGGGAGGAGCAGTAGAGCAGGAGAAAGGGCTATTATTCAGAACTATAATTGTGACTTTATACACTATTTATAGAAGCGTATAGATAAAGTATTATTGCGGAAGATATAAGTTGTGAAATAAAGAAGACAGAATAGGATTGAACATTTTTACAACGTGTGTTCGAAGGAAAATAAAAGAACCATGCTATAAATAGATAAATATATACGTAAGAGTGGAGGAGAAATACAAATATTGCAGATTATTGAGGAGAAACAAGAAAAATAGCAGGAGCTATAGATCGAATTACAGGAAAAGTGCTGTGCAAATACTGGAAGGTTGACACTCAGGAGAAGGATAGCACAAGATTTATTACTGTGGTTGTAAGTTGTGGAAAAGTCAAGCAGCAAAATTTATGGCACAAGAAAGGATTCTACATATAACCCATGGTGTGCATACTCACTATTGGAAAGAGGATTTTTACATAAACGCAGCAGGACAACCGCACAAATTAGCAGAAGGTACTAAAAACTTTTTATTGAAAGCAATCACCGAGATAATAAACTTAGATGAGGTACAGGAAGAGTGGCACTATATAGATTGGGGAACTATAATTGCAAGAAACTGGACAGTGAGAAAGTTGGGAGCTACTTTGGAAAAGTTAGTAGAGTCAGACAAACTTTACTTTATTGAGATTCCCTTCAAAAAACACTTACAGCCATATTTACAGAAGGGAATAAATCGTGGTTTTAAGAGAGGGCAAGGAAAGACAAGAAACATACTGAGAAATCCTGGTGTTGAACTCAGTATAATAGCAAGAAGGGTAAATTGGTGTCCGAAAAACGCTGTTGGAAGAATTGTGCTGCCAGCAGTCACAGTAAGAAAGTTCCTGTGTAAAGTCAAACCTAATTTAAATAGAAATCCAAAATTAAGATTGGCGATAGGAAACCCACGGCTACAGGGGGTTAAAATGAGTGCCAGCGAGTTGCCTGTGGATGTATTGGGGCGTAACGATCCCCTCCACAAAGAACTTATTGAAAAATCATCTCAAAAATGGCATAAGAGAACAAAAAATTTTAAAAGCTGCTGGCCACAAGAAGGTTCATTTAGTCCTGAATTGTGCAAAGAAATGATAGAGCACATAAGAAATTATAAAACAGAAGATGTGAGCGAAAAAAAGGGAAAACAAGAGGAAAACGGAAATGAACATAATGCAAATGTTTATGGCGGAAGCTATTAAAAGAAACACATTAGAAGGAGCGAGTTGGTGTTTTGATAGCGGAGAGATAGGGGGTAGAACCCCATTAACACTGCTGTTAGGTATGTCATATAAGTTCCCACTGACAAAAGACAAAAAAAAAATCTAAAGGGCAAATAGAGATGAAAAATGTGGAGAAAGAGTTAGGACAAAAGAGAGAAACAGTACAGGACAAACTGAAAAAACAAAAGATCAAATCAGCTCCAAGGCAGCAGCAGACACGGAGCAGTGAAATAATACATATATATGGCTGTGGGTGCCACCCCCTAACATAGGAAATGGTGGGCCGAAGAAATAAGTTTATAAAACAAATGATGGTTAAAACCTGCGAAGACACTGGCCTTAATTGGGAAAATGCTATGCCAATGGCCTTGATGTTTTATCGTTCGGAGAATGACAGAGCGACATATTTACCGCCACATGAAAAGCTTATTGGTCAAACAATGACTACACCTGTTTGGAGGGAACTCCCTAAAAGTCTCCCCTTGGAGCAGCTTGACAATGAAATGCAGAGTTAGATGAGACATCTAAGATTTTCATCAAAACGGTATCACTGTTAGGATGTACAGCAAATAAATATATGAAAGCCAAAAGTAGTTAATTAAATGAAATATAAATTAGAGTTCAGAGAAAGAATATATTACAAAAATATATCCAGAAAAGCATTAACGTAGCTCAAGTGACATAATTTCTTCAAAATAAATTTAATAGTACTTTAATAGTACTTTTAGTTGGCATGGGTTTCCTTCCTTGCAGCAGTAGGGTTTCGTAAAATTATCAAGAAAGCATAATTAACGTAAATATAGACAATTAGAAGAAGTGCGAGCATTTGGTAAATTAGAAAAGTACTATAATAAGAATTCGGATATTAAAATGTGAAATTTTGAAAAGGTTAACTTGATTCAAATAGTTGTGCTTCATGTTACTCCCTGATAAAAACAATTTGAGCTGTATTTATAGTCTGATAAGTAAAGCAGCCTTCAGAAAAATGTAGGAGGATAGCACCAAAAAGAAAAATTAAGCGATAGAAAAATGTTTGAGTATATAGATTTGTGTGTAAATATGTATATAGCTGTACTTATATTTGTGGGGAAAGAATAACAAGCGTTGAAAAGAATATCATGCGCGAAAAAAGAAAAGTGCACTATATTTAACTTCAAAGGTACCTGGCGCTCGCTAATTTCTGTGTATGTGAATATGTCTGTGCTGAACTTATTCAATGTGTGTGCATGTATATTATGTGTATGCGTGAGCATTAATTGTTCTCTGTGCGTGTGTAAATATGTTTGTGCTAAAAATGTGTGAGCGTGCCTGTTATTTGTTCTGTGGGTGCGTGCCTGTGTTTGGGAGTAAGAAAGCAAAAACATGGAGACTTCTGGGTAATGTAGTTCAATTATGATTTGCTGCAACTGCCGTGTGCATATAAATTTCCAGAGCTCTGAGTAAATATGGGTTAAAATAAATTTCAGTATGTGTAACATTTGATAAAATGAAAAATTCACTTTTAATTATACAAATGTTTATAAAATATGCGAGGCATCTTTCCTTCGGACCCTGATCAAGTCTTAAGGAAAAGTGCACTTTTGATAACTATAACATCCAAGGGAAACAATGTCTTTCAATTTCCTTCTGTCCTCTTCTTTTTCTTGTGATGTGTGTATGTGAAATTGTGCTCTATAGGGAATTTTACAGTGGAGTGTGTGTTGGCGCAGTGGTTAGCACTTATACTAAGATTCGAGTTTATTTGTGCTATGTGTTGAAGCTTACATGTTATTTGTTTTGAGTTAATATTCTCAATGACAGTTTAGTCTTTTTGCTGGGAGTGCCGTCTTGCTGTGGTATCGAACCATGTGATTTCTCGATAGTTGGATTTGCCCTTATTGTCGCAGGAATGGATCGCCACGGAAGCAATTCCTCGTTGTCGCTGAGTCATTTCGCCAATGGAGTCTCCTTGATCTAGAATCCAGAGCCGTCTCGAGCTGAGTAGGATCGTGTTATGTTTCCTAGGGTTAACATCAGCTAACGTCAAGAGAGGCTGTTTTATATTCATTTGTCCTGATTGGTAATGTTAAGTGAGAATGGAACTTTCTCTTCTTCAGAATTCATTTTCTCTTTCTGATTCCTTTGCTGCATTGTTTACAAATATAGTGTGTAACAAAAAATAATAAGTAACAATAAGTAACAAAACTGGGGTAAGGTTGAATGTATTAAAACAATGGTTTGGGTGATTTTATGTATGTTATATAGTGTATTAAAGGGATCCCTATGTGTGCATGTTAAATAAGTTTCAGTGTGTTTGAGAGTATGTGTAAAAATATGTGTTGTTGTTTGCAAGGATGAAGTAATTGATATTAATGTGTGTGAGAATGTGAATGTAAATGTTGAAATTCAAAGAGCTCTTAATTCTAAATTAAAAAAAGATATGAACAGGTGGTGTAAAAAGTCTCCAGATTAGGCATGGTGCTATATGAGCACCCCGTTCATTTGAGTACTGGCCAGACTCTGATGAAAGGGAGGATTTGAATTAAAAGGAATAAAAATTCAATTGAAGGAGACATTCTTTAAAATAGTAAATGAAGCTGAAGAAAAACAGTGGCTTCAAGTCCAGGTAGTGTTCCATGCTAAAATATGGTAAAAAAAGAGGGAAAAAGGGGGGTTAACTAAGAGAAAAACAGACTGTGCTCTTTGGAGTTAACATTCTGAAAAACATGTAATAAACATCTGAAAGATAATAATGAAAGAATGTGCAAGATCAACTGACTTTAGCAGTAGGTTATGAGGAAACAAAATCAGTGTATGTAACTGAAGTAGATTTAAAGTATTTTCTTAGTTTGAGATTCTGGGAAAAAATTTACCTGATAAAGAAGTGGGTTCTTCATGCTAAATATGGGTAGGAATGTGCAAATTTCTTAGAGGGCCTTATAGTAAATAAATAAAGGCACATTTTGCATTATAGGGCATTCTGATATATTGATTTCTTTCCTCATTTCCTTTGTGTGTGATATTGACATGTTTGTGTGAAATATAGTGGAATACTGGTATCACAACAAAACTAATGGAAGGTTCACTTTTATATTTTTGATGCATTAATGAAATATTGAATGAGACATTTTATTAAGATTCTAAAAAACTAAGATCTAAATGTATGTGGTATTTTAATTAAATAATTAGTGATAAAAAGAAAGAAAGAAATATTATTTGGGATACATGTATAGAAACCTTAAGCTTTTTATAAGGGGTTAGAGATGGAGTCCAAGATTATTTTTTGCTGCTAAATAACCTTTGAAATAATTTAAGGGCCTTTGAGTGGGAAGGGATAAAATATTTTACTTCACTGACCTTGTTAATCTTAGATATGGTCCAAATATACTTAAAAATGAACACCTTGTGTAAAAAGAAAAATGTTTTTAGGACTTTGTACATTTGAACAATGCTTTATAATTAGGTACATGGGAGAGGAAATGTGGAGCCTAATTATTTTTTTTTTATATATTTAATGTCAAAAAGGAAAAGTAATTAAGAATTTACCCGTCCAGATTGTGGATTTCTTTCTTGACTCTACTTGCTATGCTAACTATGAGATGTTCTCTGGAGGTTGCTGGTATACTTGACGATCATATAAGGGAGGGGTACAATGAACACTATGACAAATTTATTATAATTGACTGAAGTCTTCTTGCATTTTTTACACCAACCTCCAAGGAGCATGGCTCTTTAACTAATAAATACTCAACCTTCTCTTTGGTTTTGTTCGTTCTCTATCCCTGGACGTATTTGTCTTCCCTGTAAGAGAGCTATAAAATTTGGCTTTTATTATTATATTAATGGGATCAGTTTCAGATATCCTCTTGCTCCACATCTCCTCTACTTGTAAAAATAAAAACAGCAATATTGACACAAGTGTCAATAAGGGGGGAAGGGTTGGTATAATAAGTATTGGTATAAGTATGTTTATTTTTGTTTAAATTTTACATTTTGAAACCAGATTAAATTTTGGAACTATTTTTTAATTATTATGGAACAAATGCAGATAATGTGAATATTATGTCAATGTTATTGGGACCAATTTTTGTAATGATTTATTATTGGGTACATTTCCCTTTGTAATACATTGATTAACTTTATTTTTATATTGACTTGGGACATGTTTTTAATTAAGTGGAAATTGCAACCGCAGCCAAACTGGAAACAGCTATAAAGGAGGACTTGAACATTGTGCTTATCAATTTAAACTTTTACTCTGACTGTTTAAAGACAAATTGACTTAGACAAGCACAGACTGGATTGAAATGACCGTTTGTTTTACTGTTAGCAATATTTTTAATAGGGGTACCCCCAACGAAACAGATCTGACATCTTAGAACATATTATTTTTTGGATCCATAAGTAGCTACCAATGAAGAATCAATATGCTGACTATTTAAATGAGCGTTTTTAAGTCTTTACATCTGCAGGTGAAAGCTGTTTTTTCCTAGTGTGTCGTAGATGACCGCATTTGAAGTTGAACCAGAGATTGGGCTGAGTAGTAGTACATACAGAAAGCAACTGTCAAAAGAGGTGTGAATTTGATTGATGACTTTAAGCCCCGCCCCCAAATATGAAATATGAAAATATGAAATATGAAAATATGATTTATGAAAATATGAAAATATGAAATATGAAAATATGAAATATAAAAATATGGGAATATGGAAATATGAAAATATAATTTATGTAAATATGAAAATATAAAAGTATGAAAATGTAATTATAAGCTATAAACTTAGGACACGTGGGTTTATTTTATAAACGCTAGGTTCAAAAATAATATTAAGAAATTAAATATACACTTATCTTACCGTCTTAGCTATGCCCATGCGTAACTTTCTGAAAATATTCACACCCCCGCGCTTATAAACTCACCACACACACACACACGACCTCATTTTACAAACATTAGATTCAAAATTAATATTAATTAAATATACATTTGTCTTGCCGTCATAGCTATGTATAAACTTTCTGAAAATATTCACACACCCGCGCTAAGATATAAACTCACGACTTCATTTTACAAACATTAGATTCAAAACTAATATTATAAAATTAAATATACACTTATCCCGCGTGCAAAGCCACGCATATGTACGACTACATAAAAAACGCTCTAAAATATTCACACAACCGCTCTAAGTTATAAACTAATAGTAAGAAAATAAATATACTGTAATATCCCTTCCCAGACGTTCAAGTACTAGTAAATTATCAAATAAAAGAACTAATCAATGGTTTTTATTCACTTTCCTACTTACTTCAACAAGCTGACAAGAAAATAAATATAAAATTTTCTAAAAACGATAAGGACTCTCTGCTGTAAATTATAAGATCACGACACAGCCATAACTAAAAACGATTTTCAGTCCCCCTCTAAGTTATAAGTTCACGACAAGAGTCTTTATTTGGTAAGCACTTATCTTTCCTTCACAGCTATAACTAAAATGATGTTCACCCCCAGCCACCTCAAACCAAACTAAGCTCACGGCACAGCCCTAACTAAAAACGATTTTTACTCCGCCTCTAAGTTATAAGTTCACGACAAGCGTCTTTATCTTTCCTGCACGGCCATAACTAAAATGAGATTCACCCCAAGCCCCCTCAAACCAGACTAAGTTATAAGATCACGACACAGCCATAACTAAAAAAAATTCACTCCTCCTCTAAGTTATAAACTAATAGTAAGTAAATAAATATACAATTTTCTAAAAACGTTATAAGCTGCATTAGAATCAAAATACAAAGCCGGTCCTAATGCCTGCGCGCGCCTCTTTGTAAAAGACTTGTTTTTCAATTACTTTACCCATCGGAATGCTCCAAATATGATCGATCACAGACTGTCTCTTTAATTACCATACCGTAACAAGACCGTGCCTTTCTGATTACATGCTAATAATCTAAAATGCTTACCATCTGTTTTAGGCCCCCAGCCAGACGTTGCAGCAATTATGTCCCCATAGGGGGTCGGCGCCTTTCATGTTATCAATCAACAAAAGTCTTAATCTATTTTAAACGTGTTCTATTTTTTATATCATAAAGTAAAATACTTATTTTCACCCCGAATCAAAGCGAATAAGAATATATACACGCCTTCTGATTTTTACTAAACTTCTTAAAACGGTTTTCAGCACTGGCTCTGTGAACTTAATCACTACACTTTTTACATTTTAAGAATGTAAGAACAAAGTTATTAAATGATATATTTTCCACTAACGACTCTCTGATATTCAAAATGATCTTTACAAGTTCGCAAGAAAAAGGCCTATATGCCGAGTACAAACGCCGATATTTTAGCCGCGTTAATCGTGTAAATGTCAAAATAGACTTTATTGCCCATTTACAGTACTATATATTAACCTAGAAATACACGTGGCGATCTAAGAAAGGGCTCTTTCCGATACTGTAATTTAGCTGCGTTAATCGGGGGCAAATGTCAAAATAGACTTTATTGCCCATTTACAGTACTATATATTAACCTAGAAATACACGTGGCGATCTAAGAAAGGGGTCTTTCCGATACTGTATTTTAGCTGCGTTAATCGGGGGCAAATGTCAAAAATAGACTTTATTGCACATTTACAGTACTATATATTATCCTAGAAATACACGTGGCGATCTAAGAAAGGGTTCTTTCCGATACTGTATTTTAGCCGCGTTAATCGTGTAAATGTCAAAAAGACTTTATTACCCATTTACAGTATATAAACTTTAAAATACATGGGGCGATCTCTCGGTAAAACATAAAGTATTTGCTTAGATGTGAACCTTACAGCGGTGTGTGTTTGAATGAGGCTTCTTTGCCGCTAGAAAGGGTCACCGCCCCTTACAGGCGGAACATCAACAGCTCCCGCGTGTTTCGCTCCGCCCCTCCGAGGCGTTACGGGTCCCTAGGTGCTGCATAAAGGGTTCTGCTTACTACCTATTCAAACATTCCGAGTGTCTCCAAGAGCTTTCCATAAGGTAGGCGTTTTCGCTTTTTCTTCCGCAATGGCTGGCATGGCAAAAAATACTTTTGTGGTTGAGGGTAAGTGTAGATTGTCGAAATATATGCCGTTAACGCCCGTCTCATCAAACTGTTGAAATGATATTCTTTTATAAATCCGATTTCTGGCCGGTTGGCTGTTCAAAAAGTGAGTCAGATCTTCTTTCGGCCGTACTTTTAAATCGAAATGTTGTTTATAAGACCGTGCCGATTTAAAACTTAACGTGTTTAAGTATGTACAAACTTTTAATGGTACTGCACGTTTCATGCTTATTATAGTAGTTATACAGACTAACCTTTTATAAATCGAAATGTTGCTTATGAGACAGCGCCGGTTTAAAACTTTTAACGTCTTAGTATGTACAAACTTATTACTTTTTAATGTACGTTTCATGCTATTTATAGTAGTTATACAGACTAACCTTTTATAAATGTTGTTTATAAGACCGTGCCGATTTAAAACTTAACGTCTTTAAGTATGTACAAACTTTTAATGGTACTGCACGTTTCATGCTTATTATAGTAGTTATATAGACTAACCTTTTATAAAGCGAAATGTTGTTTATAAGACCGCGCCGATTTAAAACTTAACGTGTTTAAGTATGTACAAACTTTTAATGGTACTGTACGTTATACAGACTAACCTTTTATAAATGTTGTTTATAAGACCGTGCCGATTTAAAACTTAACGTCTTTAAGTATGTACAAACTTTTAATGGTAATGCACGTTTCATGCTTATTATAGTAGTTATACAGACTAACCTTTTATAAATCGAAATGTTACTTATGAGACAGCGCCGGTTTAAAACTTTTAACGTCTTAGTATGTACAAACTTATTACTTTTTAATGTTAATGTACGTCTCGTACTAATTACTTTTATTGGAAATGCATAACCTTATAAGAATGTTCCGGCTGATTACTTTTTAATGCAATGGTCTTTAAGTACGTACAATCCTAGTCTTTTATATTTTAGAATCGGAGGGTGAACTGTTTGATTCTTTAAATCTAACTAGTTCGCAATTGGAGGCTTTATTAGCTGAAACAGATTGTCTTTTTTGAGAATAAAAATCCTACCTCAGCCAAAGAGTCCCCAGAAAGTAAGTATCACTTTCCACTCAGGGTTCGTGTGTGTGTGTGTGTGTGTGTGTGTGTGTGTGTGTGTGTGTGTGTG
>JANRMT010054288.1:24517-35025 GCA_026402145.1 Polypterus bichir lapradei
CCCTGTCGCTACCACTTCTGCTTCTGTTTCAGTCCCTGTATCTTCAGGCCCTGTCGCTACCACTTCTGCTTCTGTTTCAGTCCCTGTATCTTCAGACCCTGTCTCCTCTGTTTCTGTGTCTGTATCTTCAGGCCCTGTCTCATGTGTTTCTGTCCCTGTATCTTCAGGCCCTGTCTCCTGTGTTTCAGCCCCTGTAGCTACCACTTCTGAGTTATTCTCAGACTATATCAAGCTTCATCTAAAAGGCAAGCAGGAGGCCTCGGGCTATCCTGCCTGGTGTACGGATGAGGCTTCCCGCGACCGTTATATTTTAGATTATTATCAGAAGGAAGGTGTACAATTGGACCGCGATAACATCGCCGTAAATCCAGCCAAGAGACAGATTTCAAAGTTGTTTTTAAATTCTCTTTGGGGTAAATTTGGGCAAAAACCTCTCCATCTCACTACTAGCTTAGTCAAGGACGGTGAGGAATTCTTGCAATACATTTTCTCCAAACAGTATAATGTTTCTTATTTTGAATTTATTGGCGATGAGATTGCTCAAATACAATGGAAGTATACCCTACCCGGTAGCGTTAATGTTGTCATTGCTGCTTTCACCATGGCCTATGCACGGTTAGAGTTGTACGCTTTACTGGACAGTCTGGGAGAAAGGGTGTTGTACCATGACACCGACTCGGTCATTTTTACATCACAGCCGGGTCAGTACAATCCTCCTCTGGGTGACTATTTAGGAGAGCTCATCAGTGAGTTAAATCCTGGTGATTATATTACTGAATTTGCTTCAGGCGGTCCAAAGACGTACGGGTATAAAACGGCACAAGGCAAAACATGTATGAAGGTAAAAGGTATCACCATCAATCACGAAACCGGTAAAATCATAAACCTCGAGTCACTAACCAATCTAGTTCAGAATTTTGTGACGTCTCATGATGCCCCGCCTCAAGAGTTACTGGTTCACGGTAAGCAGATCCATCGGAATAAAAAACGTTTCACTTTAGAAAACAGACCACTCAGGAAGAAATTCAGAGTGGTGTATAACAAGAGGGTTCTCCTAAAAGATTACAACACAAGACCTTATGGCTACTAAAAGAGATTTTGACGCACGCCTTCAACACCCCTTCGCTAAAATTATCTCGGGACCCTCTTGTTCCGGTAAATCCTATTATGTAAAAAAATTATTGGAACATTCGAACCACGTTGTGTCTCACCCTTTTCAAAATATCATTTGGTTTTATAGTTGTTGGCAGAAAATGTACGACGAGCTGTCGGCTAAATTTCAGCAATTAAAATTTATTGAAGGACTCCCAAAGTCTTTATGCGACGACGAACTTCTCCCTCCAGAGAAAATAAATTTGGTCATTATAGATGATCTGATGGAATCGGCTAGCGAAAGCCAGGAAATAGAAAAAGCTTTCACAAAATATACTCATCATCGGAATCTGTCTATCATTTACTTGGTTCAAAATTTATTCTTTCAAGGAAAGAAAAGCCGAACGATTAATCTTAACGCCAATTATATCACTCTTTTTAAAAACCCCAGGGACAAATTGCAGATTACTACCTTGGCACGCCAAATGTATCCGAGGCGTGTTAAGTTCTTTTTGGAGGCTTTCGAAGATGCTACAAAACTACCGTACGGCTATCTCTTAGTGGATTTAAAGGCACAGACCCCCGACGAACTGCGCTTAAGAACAGGTCTGTTCCCGCCCGACTGGCCGGTCGTGTACACCGTGAAAAGATAAAAGAAGGTGTTCTGAGTCAAAGTTACATATTCTGTCAGCATGTCGGCCAGAATAAGCAGAAACCTAAAGCCTCTCAAGGCCTTACTCCGTTGCTCTTGTCGCCGTCGTAAAATTCTTATCAACGCCTCTTCTGACGATTTAATTAATGCGTTGTCCGAAATAGCCTGTAATACTTTAAAAGGTAATATACCTCTTTCCCCCAAACAGTTTAAGCGACTCAGGAAGCATAAAACATCTGTCCGAAAAATAAGTGACAAAAAACTAACCTTAAAAAAGAAGAAAGCTATTCTGAACCAGAAAGGAGGCTTTTTGGGAGCTCTTTTAAGCGTCGCCGTGCCATTCATATCCAGTTTACTGGCTTCTAGAGCATAAATATGGAATACGCTCAAAAAATGTATTTGGTCCCGCAGCAACAAATGTCTCTTTTGCAGCAAAAGAGTGCTAACCCGAACGAACTCTTGAGTGCCACGGAAACTGAACTGGACAAAGAAATGAGAAACATCCTACAACGCTGTGATATAGGGGCTGACGAGAAGGTGAAGCTTTACACTTCTATCTTGCAGAGATATCTGACGCTAGTTAAAAAGGCCGATAAAGAAGCTAGCAGTCTGACGCTCGTATTACCGAAAGAAGAAGAAAATGGCGAGGGGGGCACTGGAGCAGCCAAGGTGTCTGAGGACAAGGTTTGGCAAGAGGTTTTGAGAAGCGCGCCTGTAAAATCAAAGAAAAATGTTGAATTTGTTTTACATAAAATGTCCGTTAATCCCGATCACGCGTTTTGGAATAATCGTGGAGAGCTGCTGTTACAAGGTAAACCTTTGGTCGGATCCAACATGGTGGATTTGGTCCGTAATCTAACCGCTTCTCATACAATACCTGAACATAGGAGACCGCGGGGGTGGAAGGAATTTGTAAACGCCATGGCCGGTTTGAACATTCCATTTTCTGTCGTACCTAATGATGAAACGAGAGAACTCCTTGAAAGTTTTAAGCCACCCCCCGCCCCCCTCCCTGCTCATCAAACAGAAGTTAGCCCCTACCGACTGAAACCGAGAAAAAAAAGACTGGAATGGATTGCTTATTAATTTGTAAAATTATTTGTTTATTAAATACATTTTTATCTCATTACAGAGTGTCTTCATCCTTTAACCGTCTATTGAAATATTTATAGGTCTCTGATCTTTGCACGCAGGGGTACTGATAAAAACAGAGTCCCGGTGAAGGAAGCCAGGAACGAACAAATTTAGAGACCATAGAGTCATTACTGTTCACGTCCTCAGAATACTTTTTTATTACAGAGGTGTACGGGAGACCTTTTCCTCTCTGATGCAGATAGAAGAGACAGTGATGACCGCATTTGTCCGAGAACCAACTTTGAAGCTGTCGGTTATTGTAAAGGATTTGTTTACAGTTTTTGCTTAAGAAATGGTAAATGTCTTTCGGGAAGTAGATAAAGTCCGGGGGATTTCCATAAGAATCAAAAAACTCCCCATTACCGTCTTCGGTGAGGTAAATCCCCAGCCAGTGTTCTCCGGGTTGGGTTTGACGGTGAGTATTCACTACAAACATGGCCGGCAAACCGTTATTTTTTTCCGGTAGTTGATCACACGCCAGCACCCCGCGGAAATATCTTTCGGTGTAGGGGTCTTGGGACAGTAGTTCTGTTAATTGTTTTGTATTCATGGTGTTTAGTAGTCATACAGAACATTACGTCTCTGGTTGATTTCAATGATGTTGTCAAAGACCGCATATACTATTAGATTGACGGTCCGAGGGAGAGGGACGCGGAAGCGTAATTCAAATCTCATGTTTCCAGTTTTAACTAATGAAAAATGATCGCCGCATTCCTGATCGGGGGTTAGATCAAAAGCGAAAAGAGTATATCCTTGCGAGAACTCTGAACGGCTGATAGCCAGAGCTTGATCCTTCAAATGCTTACCAGTGGCCAATACCAGGTTATAATATTCTCTGGCACTATTGCCGCTTACAAAGTCTGGTTGAAAAGGTTTGGCAGGAATCTGTTCGCCGTCCATGCACAAAGCCAGGAACTCTACATCGTTGTGTTTGAAATTGAACGGGTTCCGTGTATAAGATCCCGAAAAGGCTTCATTATCCACCATTCCAATTACCACATACTTTGGTAGTTGACCCAGAAACAGGTTTTCTTGATTGCATACTCGGATCCCCGCGGGCATACTGAATACTTTCATATTCACCCTTTCCACAGGGTATTTAGCATTGGCTGATGTAAGGGCATGAGCGTGTCCTAATTTCACGGCCGGTGAAACTTTTACTTTTTTTACAAACAGGGAGGCTGACGTTATGATTACTTTGTAACGTTCGGCATCACCGGACATTAAGCAGAATTCATCTTTGTTCCGAACCATTTTAATCTTCACGTCTAGGCCGTTCAATAGTAGTTTTTCCTGGAAAAAGAGATCTGTATGTATGTGCCCGAGAAGTTCAACAGTCCTGCTACCGGCTGTATAGGCGCTTCTGTTATTAAAACCTATGTTTTCTCCGTCAGGGTCTGTCTCTTCCAATTTGTTAAGTGTATCTTTGTAAAAAAGTCCTGTAGCAAACTGAGAATGAAGAGTCTCTTGGCTGTAATTTAGCAGGCCTTCTAAGACGGCTCGGTAAGGATAACAATTTGAACTCTGGGATATTAGACGGTCCCCGAGGGTGACATCCACTTGGGAAAACAAACTGGCTATAGGGTAGTTGACAAATCCGACCTTTGCCCCGGCAGGTATGTTAGTCCCGTCAGCATTCACTATCTTTCCCCTTAGGTGTAGAAGAGTGTTATTCAAGTCCAGGTAATCTTCCCCGTTTCCGGCTATGAGAAATTCTAGCGGAGCTACTTCAGAGAGGGCTGAGAGTGGTGGGACTTCAACGTATATACTTTTATCTACACTCGTTTGAGTGAAAGGCACCGTAAACAGATCCAGTTCAGATTTGACACACTCTTCGGACATTCTGTGTACGAAAGCCATCTTTTCTTAAAAAATGTCTCTCTTCTTTTTGCTTGCTTTAGTCTTGTTCCTCTTCTGACGACGTTTAGATAATGCTGCAAAAATAGTGCGCCTGGTCTTTTTAGCCGGCGGGGCCTGACGCGACCCCGGTGGTCTCTTGCGTTTTGTCTTTCTCATGACCATCAAGCCCGCTCCCTCCTGCTTTTCTAGGACTCCACCTGCAGCACCGGATATAGCCCCGGTGATCACATCTTTGACAATATTTTTAGCCGCGGATTTGATGTGTGGTTTTGCGATGTCGAAGCCTTTTTTCAGGAGAGGTAAAGCTCTTCGAAACAATCCTCGAAATATACCTCCAATCCCCCCACCATACATTACAGGGGCTCCAGAGAACCCCGGTAAGCCGTTACCCGCTTGGGTCTGATAATATTGGATGTACGGTGTCGGGTCCTGGTAAGACCTCATTGTTTCAGTCGTGCATACAATGTCTGACGGGTCTGAAATGCAACTTCACTATCACCTTACCAAACTGAAATGGCACGTTTTTGTTCTGGTCCGTCTTTATTTCAATAGTCACTGTGTCAAAATGATTCTTGCTGGCCGGCGCATAATGCGGCTTGTCATAGGTGATGGTTGTAATTTTATTCACCTGATCCTCGATATGAACACACCTCAAAAGAGGTACGTAGCTGTCTCCGACTCTCTGATGAGATACCATATCCCCGTACACGTACAAAGTGTAAAAGCCGGCCCTGATGTCGGCGGGGAAAGGAGCCTTATAAGTTAAACCCCGAGTCTGATCAGGATGCGCTCCTAATATTCGACCCAGCTGTCCTTTTAAGTGTATAGTTTCATCCTTTTCACCCGGTACCACGTAGACTCTTCTTTCCACAGCATTATAACTGAATTTCGCAGGGCTCTCGGAAGGGACAAATCCAGCTGCAACATCTGTCAAAGTGGGTAGGCTTAAGGTTGTCGAATTCATAAAAGACAGTAGGTCGTGAATACCTTCGTAATACCCGCATGGAATATAGTAATGTTTTTTTACCCCCGGAGCTGAAACGTAGAATTCGTTATCCGGTTTGTCTATGGTATTCCACGTATGTGGGTACTGAATTTCGGCTAGACCGACTTCCCAAGAACCTTCTAATTCTATGGGTTTAGCAAGCTTCGTCGTGAAATTGGAAATTGTGTTGTTAGGGAAAATGTCTGAGGAAGCGTTGCTCGGAAGAGTCACAAAAAAACTTTTGCGCTCCATCGTATACCGCTAGAGAATGAAGAGTCGATTAGGAGCCCTGGGGATTTTATTAAACATCTTGGGCATGGCTCTCCGGTATCCAGCTGTTAAAATTTTTCTGGCCAGCCGAGCCATTTGACTAAAATGAGTCTTTTTTTATTCTTAACTTTCCTAGCCAGTATTTTTTCGATCCTGTAAACGTCTGTGGACCCGACTTTAATTTTCTGTAATTCGGGGTCGTAAAAGGATCCTACAATCTCTTCACCATCGTAGTCTTTCAGTTTGTACACTGCCGGTGCCCTAGGTACAAGTTCAGATACGGTAAAGATTTCATCTGAAAATGTTTGTTCATAACCTTTCTCAAAAGGATGTCTGGTTTTAGACACCCTAACCGTGTCTCCTACTTTGAACTTAAACAACGGCGGACCTGGGGGGTTGGCTACGCCGTATAAATTTTTGAAAACTTTCCAGGAATTTAACGTGTTTACATCGGAAGGAGCCATTTTTATGCTTCGATGATAACTTTTGTTATAAGAGTATACTAGATCCGGCAGTTTATCGATGTAGGTTCTCGTGTTATAGGCGCTGAAATATTTCCACATTTTAGATTTTAGTGTCCGGTTAAATCTCTCCACCACGGAGGCCTTTAATTCGTTCCCTGTGGTGAAATGTTTTATCCCGCTCTTCTTTAACAGCTTTTGAAAATCTCGGTTGAAAAACTCTTTCCCCTTATCGGTCTGGAGCTTCTTTGGAGTACGCCCGGCGCTCAGAATGTCTTGGAAGGCTCTCGTCACTTCCTTACCCGTTTTGTTCTTCAGGGGTCGTACCCAGGCGTACTTGGAAAGTACGTCGATACATGTTAACAAATAATTATAACCCCGATTATGCTCGGACACATTTGTCATGTCCGCTAAATCCATCTGCCATTGCGAGTCTATATCGGATACATAAACCTTATTTCTCCTAAAATGCCTTCTAGCGGGTTTGTGAATTGTATAAGCATATTGACCGGATAACCAATCCGACACCTGTTGGTCATTACTTTTCTGACCCGAAACCTCAAGAGCTCTTTTCAAAGAGTCTTTTCCCCCAAAGCTACCAGGATTTGCCGGGTTATAATAAACTTTTTCCAAGTAACCCTCCATCGCCGACGGTGAAAGAAAAATGTCAATGGTTTAAAAATCAAATGAGTCTTTATTGGTAATTTTCAAAAACATTATTAAAACATTATTAAAACATTTCATAGCACAGGCACATTGAGTTCAGACACTTCGTCTGATTTTTCTATATCGTACTCCCCGTAAAACCCCAAAGGTGCATCGGTCATGTCTGGTACAGAGAAATGCCTTTTAGAGAAAGCATCGGCTATTTCACGTATTTTCGAGTAAGATGGATCGTCCATGTTGTGAAAGGCCTGTACAATAGCCTCGCTAATAGAATGTTCATTTTCCAGTTCATCTACAGCATTTTGAACAAAGGAATGAACCTTGTGAAAAGGCGGAAAGATGTTGAAGCATCCCAGAGTCTTTATGACCAGGCTCCTGAGCCACGGTTTGCGGAAAACAGTCAGAACCTCTTGAAAACGGCCACCCCGATAAAAAGAGTCAGGCTCAAACAGACACGTATGCTGCGTCTGGCTGGGGTGATCTATGAAACATCCTTGACAGGTGCTTTTTAGGTCCCGATCGACTATTATGTCCAGCAGAGCTGCAATCAAACTCTTGATCAGTTTCAGAGTCTTTCGAAGTGTTTCACCCAGAGCACCGTCAGTTTGTTCAATGTCCATGCCCTCATAATCAGAATCCTGGGACGATGGCTTCCAAGAGGCCAGAGCCTCTACCAAGTCATCCACAGTCTCTTCTTGATGCATGGTCTGCATGGCTATCTCCTGAGCGCCCGTCAGGCTCCCCAGAGTATCCTCAGCAGGGACAAAAAAATCAGGTCCTGTACGGTTCTCCAGGAGACTATCCAGCCAATACATATCATCAGGAGCGGGTAACTGAGGTTCGGGCCAATAGATCTGGTCATTCGAGGGCATCAGAAGATCCGGCCAAGACGGTGGGTCTGAAGGAGAGTTGTTAGGAGCAGAGTACCCGGAGTTAGGTACGATGTCGTCGGGCCAAAACAGGTCGTTGACTGCCGCTGTCTGTTCCGTAGACCAGCAGACCTGATCAGGTACGTAGCCGGCGGGATGCTGGTTGTTACCCGTCCAAAACACATCGTTGTCTGTCAGCATCTGGTCTGCCGCAGAGTAGCCGGACTGTAGGTTAGGGTCGATCATACCGTCGGGAGTAGAGTAGGCGGTGTTGGCTAGAAGGTTAGCCGGCCAAAACAGGTAGTCAGCGGCGGACGTATGTTCCATACCCCCGGAGCTTAGCTCTTCGGAGCGCATCAAAATGTTGAGGACTTCTGCCACCTCAGAGTCCGAGAGAACAGGGAGACGACCGGCCCAGCTAGCATCAGCTTCGGAAGGGTAGTTAGTTGAAGACATCTCGATAGGGCTTTAGGTTAATGTAGACTATGGAAAAGACCTCTGTATTTATCTCCGCTCACTTAGGGGGCGGTTGACTCCCAGTTTTCTTCCTCCTCCTCCTCCGAGCATGAATTATTCAACATGCTAAACTCCTCCTCCAATTTTCTTTTAATTCTTTTCATCTGGTCGGATAGTTTTCCTTGATAAATAGCTTCATCAATATTTGGCATAAGAGCTTTAAAAAAACTCCAGTCTTTTATAGAAAAATTAATTTCACTCACTCGATCCTTTATCACATTTTCTTTATCTTCCTCTTCGTGACCGGCCTCGTTATATTCAGGTGGGATAGGCTCCTTCTTGGAAACGGCGATCGTGAGTTGCCCCTCGGCATTTCTTTTTACTTCTACCCGGCACAAAGCACAGTTAGAATCGTACCAGACCGAGCTGAAGCGTGGTTCCCGTAACTCCCGTAAGGCCCTGTTGGCTTTCAGTTTCTTAGGAGCGTTCACAAGACTGTCCATTCTGTTTGCTTTTGTGTGTCGTGGCGTTTACACTAAGTGACTAGAATTTTATACAAGAACTCTTTCGTCTCCTCCCACAGTCGGGGTTGGGAAGGGGTGGAGCGATACGTCTCTCCCTAACCCTATAGGCGGATAGAGAGATAAAGGCGTAACTCGGGGGCGTGAGTATTGTTAATGGGGAGGGATAAGTGTCCGGTTTACGAAAACCCCCCTAAAAGGCAGGGGTTTAGAGATGATCAATTATGACGGTGGTCCAACCCCCCCAGGGGCGGGGTATAGTTCATATTTTTATATTTTCATATTTACATAAATTATGTTTTCATATTTTTATATTTCCATATTTTTATATTTCCATATTTTCATAAATCATATTTTCATGTTTCATATTTTCATATTTGGGGCGGGGCTTAATGTCATCCATCATATTTGGGGGCGGGGCTTAAAGTCATCAATCAAATTCACACCTCTTTTGACAGTTGCTTTCTGTATGTACTACTACTGGGCTGTGATAAAGGTCTGCAGTTAAACTAATCATCTGACTCTAAGGAGAACCCAGCCATACCAGAGAGGGAATCAAATCGTGAATCAGGCCATCAATCAGCTGACTACTGGACAATGCACTTCGATTCCAGTTCCAGGCATCATGGATACCTGCTGCCAAGAGCTCAACTATGCTGGTGATGTTTGAGCCCAAAAGATCATCATGGATTCCGAATCATAGATGACATCTGCCTAAGTAGTTTTAGGCGGGCGGCATGTGTCAAAATCGCAATTAGAGCTGTCAATCAAAATGGTTTATGACTTTAAGCCCCGCCCCTATGACATTACACCGGAAGTCCCGCCGCGATGATGCAAGACCGGAAGTCCCGCCCCGTCGCCTCCTGATGACGTCACGCCGGAATTCCCCGCCCCTCCACGTGACCTAGCCCCTCCTCCCCGCCGTTGGATTGGTCCAGGGCTCCCCATCCCCGCCCCGACTCCTCCTTGAACCCGCCCCTGGCTCCTGATTGGTCGAATAAACTGTCAAGGGTCCGTTTGATGGATGCCTGACCGCTGGTTGAACCCGCCCGGCACCTGCCGGGTGAAATAAAACTGTTAAAGTCCGTTTGATTTTTGTCTGACCGCTGGTTGAACTCCTCACCGCCCCCCCTCTCCCGAAAGACAAGCCCGGGCATGTTACAGCCTTTGTGAAATAAACTGTCAAGGGCCATGTGATGGATGTCTGACCGCTGGTTGAACCCACTCCGCCCCCCTCTCCCGAAAGACAAGCCCGGGCATGTTACAGCCTGTACCTCGACAAGCTCAGACATGCCCGGGGCATGTCCTGAACAGCTTAGACATGCCCGGGCCTGTCCTGAACAGCTCAAACATGCCCGGAGCCTGCCTCAGCCCCGCCCTTTCCCTAGCTCAATCCCAGACACATCCGTGGCGTGTCCTGACCAGCTCAGACAAGCCCAAAGTCGCCCCGCCCGTACACAGCCGTCCTGAAGGGTCTGCCTCGGCCCCTGGGCCTGAGGCAGCACCTGACGGACGGCCTCCCTACACGGTCCGGTCACCCAC
>JANRMT010054292.1:0-10341 GCA_026402145.1 Polypterus bichir lapradei
GAAGATAAGAAAATATCATTATCAGATGTAGAAAAATTTGAGCGTCTATTAAATGTTTCTATAAAGGTGCTATACATGCATGAGAGTGCATGGAAATACATCACAACGGGTCCTACGCCGACAGATAATAAAGTGATATTTCTTCTATTACACAGCGATCACTTTTTTGGGATTTTAGATGTGAAAAAATTTATCGGGGCTAATTATTTTTGTGAAATTTGTCATGCCGCATATTCTCACAAAGATCGCCATGTTTGTGCCAATACTTGCAGGGCCTGACTAGATGCTTCTTGCATTGAAGAAACAGGCTGCTTAATTAGATGTCCGATATGCAAAATCATCTGTCAATCAAACGACTTCCTCTGTAAACACCAAAATAAACAAACATGTGAGTGGAAAGAATACTGCGTTAGTTGTCAGTGCTACACCGCCCTTACCCACGTTTGCAAACCGAAGTTATGTCCAAATTGTAAAGAAGCTATCACCAGCTGCGACAGTCACTTATGTTATATGCAACCATTATTAAAGACCCCGGTATCAAAAAAATTATATATTTTATGATTTTTAATGTCGGCAAGACACTGGAATACACGAACCGAATTACATATAAGCATTACACATGGATGGTAACAGAAGCTGGGAGTTTGCCGGAAACGATTGTGTTGAAAGATTTATCTCTACGTTTATAGATAGAAAGTTTAAGAATTACACTTTTATTGCACACAATGCAAAATCCTATGACAGTTATTTTGTAATTAGTCAATTAATAAAAGAAAAAATGAAAATGGATTTGTTAACGATCGGTGGAAAAATCATGTCGATATCAGTGAAAGGTTTAAACATCAGATTCATAGACTCTTTGAACTTCCTAGCATCAAAATTGTGTAAATTACCGCAGGCTTTGGGATTTAAAGGTGCGAAAGGTTATTTTCCTCATTTTTTTAACACTGCTGGAAACCAAAATTATGTCGGGCCTAGACCGGCTGTAGAATTTTATTGTGTAGAAAGTATGATGCCAGACGAGAAGAAAGATTTTCTTTTATGGTATTCTAAACACAAGAATGATGTATTTTATTTTCAAAAGGAATTAAAAATGTACTGCCGTTTAGATGTTGAAATTCTAAGGTCGGCGTGTATCTTGTTCAAGCAAGAGTTTATGGAGATCACCAAAACGACATGTATTGATTTAAACGAGCAGTTTCAGGACAAATACAACATCAACATCTATTGATCCTTTTCAATATGTTACTTTAGTGAGCGTCTGTATGGCAATGTTTAGACTTAAATTTTTGCATGAGCAAACCATAGCTTTGCCATTACAAGACAGTTATCACAGAAAACAAAAGAGGTACTCTTCTCCATCCATCCAATGGCTCATGTATATAGAGGCCGAAGATAAAATAGATATTCGGCATGCGTTAAAACCCGGAGGTGAAATGCGTATTGGAAAATATTATCTAGACGGGTATGCAGAAAATAAAGGTATAAAGATGGCTTTTGAATTTAACGGATGCTTTTACCATGGTTGTAATATCTGTTACAGTGAAAAATCATGGAATAGCGTTACAAACACGACATTCGGTTGGCTTTATTCAAAAACTATGGAAAAAGTTAACTACTTAAAAATGCAGGGGTTTCAGGTGCATCAAATCTGGGAACATAATTGGCAGCGTCTGGTTCGTGAAAACATCCGGTGTGCAGAATTTTCTGAAAACAGCACGTCTGCCTCAGATTTTGAATCCCAGGGAATCTCTCTTTGGCGGTCGAACAAATGCATCACGCTTATACTACAAGGTGGGCGCTGGTGAAAAAAATCAATTACTATGATTTTATGAGTTTATATCCTTATGTGAATAAAACCAAAAGATATCCAATCGGTCATCCAAAAATTATTTATAAGGATTTTGAACCATTAGAAACGTGTTTCGGATTAGCCTGGGTTAGGGTGTACCCACCCAGAAATCTTCTATTTTCTGTTTTGCCATGCAAAATAAACAAAAAGCTGTACTTTACACTTTGCCACACTTGTGCTGTAACACAACAGCAGACACCCTGCACACACACTCACGAGGAAAGATCGCTTACCGGTTGCTGGACAACACCGGAATTGCTTGCAGCCATTCAGCAGGGATACAAAATTGAAAGCATATATGAGATATTGCATTTTGAACAAAGCTCTACTGAACTTTTCTCAGAGTATATTAATGCCCATTTAAAAGCTAAGCAAGAATCTTCGGGTTATCCTGAGAGCTGCCTAAACACAGAACAGTGTAAACAGTATGTATCCATGTTTTATGAAAAGGAAGGTGTACAATTAAGTGAGCACCTAATTAAAAAAAATCCGGCCAGAAGACAAATTGCAAAACTTTTTTTAAATTCCTTATGGGGTAAGTTTGCACAAAGACCTAATTTGCCACATACATCTTTAGTTACGGATCCAGAACAACTGTTTGAAATATTGTTTGCCCCAAATTATGAGGTATCTACTTGTGATTTTATTGATGATGAATGTGCCTGTGTGACTTGGACATACGATAAAGATCATTACAGCACACTGGCCAATGTAAACATATTTATTGCTAGTTTTACTACAGCTTATGCAAGATTAGAGTTGTATAATCTTTTAAACAAACAGAACGAAAGAATACTATACTATGACATGGATTCAATTCTTTATATTTCCAGAGCAAAACGAGTGGGACCCAGAAATTGGATGCTATATAGGGAACTTGACGAGCGAGGTACCAACGAATGAATACATCACTGAATTTATAAGCACTGGTCCGAAAAGTTATGGTTATAAGCTATCCAAATTTGAAACCTGTCTAAAAGTTAAAGTTATAAAATGAAATGTTAAGAACTGTGAAAAGGTGAATTTTCAAAGCTTAAAAGAACTGCTATTTGACTATGCAGAAAATAAAAAACTGTCTTCAGAACATAAAAATATCAATGTTGAAGATTTTGGTATAGTCAGGGTAAAACACAGCTGGCATATAGAAACCAGAAAAATAAAAAAACACAAAAAGTTGTATATGACAAGCACGTATTAACAAAAAATTTCACCTCATTACCTTTTGGCTATTGATTCTGAGATAAATACATAATTAGTAATGGACGTTCATTTACAACACCCATTTTCCTGTATCTTAAGTGGGCCGAGTAACTGTGGAAAATCTTTTTTTGTGAAAACATTACTAGAATCGGGGACTAAAATGATGTCTCACCAACCACAAAATATCCTGTATTGTTATTCCGTTTGGCAACCTCTCTATGCAGAATTGATGAAAAAATTCAGATATATAAAATTTATAGAAGGTCTCCCTGACTCCCTAAATGATGATGCATTGTTGCCCCGTTATAAAATAAACTTAGTTGTCGTGGATGATCTCATGCAATCTGCCTGTAAAAGTAATGAGTTGGAATTGGCATTCACAAAGTATGTTCATCATAGAAATCTGAGCGTAATCTATATTGTTCAGAATCTTTTCTGCCAGGGAAAGCAGAACCGAACAATTACCTTAAATGCAAAATACATTGTTTTGTTTAAGAATCCGAGAGACAGACAACAAATATCAATATTGGCCCATCAGATGTACCCTACAAGTTGACGCTACTTTCTCGAAGCCTATGAGGATGCCACCAAGTCAGCCTTTGGGTTTCTACTGGTAGATTTAAATACTAACACTCCAGATGACTTTCGTCTCAGAGCATCCACATACCCATCGCAGCGCCTAGTAGCTTATGTGTTTAAAAAGCCCAAGGATAAAAAAATGTGATTTTTAGTGGACCCGGTGTCATTTGGTAAAAGACGTCATCCTGATCAACATGTCGACCAGGATTAAACGAAATTTACAGCTCATGCGATTGCTTATAAAGGCAAAACCAAAACGGAGAAAGTCCATTTTGTGTGCAGCTTCTGGCGATTTAATTCTGGCTATTTGTGAAATTGCACTCAATGCAATTAAGGGTAGCTTACCTTTAAATTCCAGACAGATTGGCATTCTTAAAAAGAAACGCATTATTATAAAAAATCTGAGCAATAAAAAAGTTACTATTAAACGAAAGAAACGTATTATAAATCAGTCTGGTGGATTTATCGGTCAACTACTCGGCATAGCAATCCCTTTAGTCACCGGTCTAATTTCGAATCGGTAAATGGAGCACACTGAAAAAATGTATCTTGTACCAGAACAGCAACTGGGGCAAGTCCAAACACCTGTCGGTGGAGAAACAGATATGACAAAAAATACTATGCAAACTCTTGACCATGAAATGAGGAGTATTTTACAAAATAGTGCCCTATCACCGCATGAAAAAGTGGAACTGTATTTTCATACTTTGCAGCGTTATCTGAGTCTATTGAGACAACGGGAATCACAGAAGTCTAAATTGACTCTCTTTCTACCAGAAACTGAAGCGCCATCCCAGACCACATCATTGCACCCGAACAATGACACAGGTGATATTGTCATAAGAGACATTTTAGAATCCGTCTCTCAGAGACAAGGGAAAAATACAGAAATGCTAATTTGGAAAATGACACAAAACCCGTCCACAACGTCCTGGAATGAAAGAGGGGAATTTTTATATAAAGGCACACCTGTTATTGGCACAAATATGGTTGATCTGATCAAGTTCACTACTCAAACACGTACATTAAACAAGACTGGAAAACCAAAAGGTTGGTATTTATTCTTTAATGCTATGGCCAAAATTAACGTGCCCGGGTCCATTTTTCCGAACATGGGCGTTCAGGCTTTATTTCAAGATCATTTCTTTTATTTGCTTGTATCACGACTCTGTTAATTCTGTGAAAATACTTTTACAGCGTGTGTTATTACTGTGTGAACATTTAAAAAAAATAAATAATAAATAAAATATTAACATACAAACCCTTTTAATTTTTATCTGTCTGATTATTGGATTTTTCACTATAATAACCACAGACATTTTTATATTGGTTAAAAGCTCATTTATTTTATTTTATTTTCAAACAAAGGGAATACACATAATTGCAACTTTTTTTTCTGCATATATAATTCAGCAAAAGCAAACACATGACTGACTTATTTCTGATTTCTGAGTAAACATATCCAGTTTCATATTTTCAGTTTGTCCCATTTTTATTTGATGAAAATATCTAACAACCATCTGGTCATTTAGATGAACATCTCCTGGGTACAACGCCAATATCTGGTTTATGGTAAGTCCTTTGCTTTTTTGATTCAAATAGAAAATACAATGGTGACCACAGGTTTTGGATAAAAACCTCTGTAACTGAATACGGTTATAAGTAATGCAGTTAGCATTAATCTTCAAAAATTTCATAATAACTTTGGGAAATATTTCAGAATCGGGGGGAATTCCAGATTCAAGAAATGCAGCTTTTCTATAATCCGCAAGGTAAATGGCAATCCAGTGCTTTCCGGGTTTATCATGGGGATCTGTGTTTACGATCATAAACAGAGGTCTTGCAGCCAACTTCTCCTTGGGCAGTTGATCTGAAGGGAATAAATCCAGAAAATGGCTGTGTGTCAGTGGCCCAGATGCAAGGGTGGTCCTGAGCTGAAAATACCAGTTGAAAATATTCTCTGACACAGTGACCATTTGCAAAATCAGGCTGCAGAGGCTTGCTGGGTATCTGCTCTCCATCCAGGTAAAGAGCCATGAAGTTGATGTTGTTATGATTAAAATTAAAGGGGTTGTGTGTAAAGTTGCCACTGAAATCTGCATTGTCAACAAACCCCAAAACAAACAATTTTGGCAGCTGTCCCAGAAACAGGTTTTCCTGGTTGCAGACACGACTACCAGTAGGTATGCTGAACACTTTCATCTGAACCCGATCGATTGGGTATTTTGCGTTGCTGGTCATCAAGGCCTCTGCATGACCTAGTCTGACTCCAGGGTTGACTTGAACTCTTTTCACAAACAATGATGCTGATAATATGGTGACCTTAAATTGATCACCATTGCTCATCAGACAAAAGTCATCCTTATTCCGTACCAACTTTATTTTCACATCAACCCCATTAATAAATAATTTCTCTTGAAAGAACAGGTCTGCATGGATGTGACCTAATGAGTCAACCCTGAGGCTTCTGGACGAGTAAGCAGCCCTTTTATTAAATCTCATATTTGGGCCATCCAGAGCTGTGACTTCGTGGTGACCAGGTGTGTCTTTATAGAACAGTCCAGCTGAAAATTGTGTTTTCAGGGTCTCCTCACCGTAATTTAGTACGGTTTGATAAAAGCTCGATATGGGTAAAAGTTATTGCTCTGGCTAATCAGTCTGTCCCCGACGGTGATGTCCACCTGACTGAACAAAGAAGCAATGGGGTAGTTTACAAGGGCAACATGTGAATCGGCGGCCAGAGTTGTTCCATCATTTTTATGTATTTTACAGCTTAAGTATAGGAGTGTGTTGTTGAGGTCCAGGTATTGATCATTTCCGGCAATCGAAAACTCAAGTGGAGCACTTTCTGACAAGGCTGTGAGAGGCGGCACTTCAACATAGTAGCTTTTTTCAATGCTGGTTTGTGTTGGTGACAGCTGAAATACGTCCAGTTCCGATTTTGCACATTCATCTGACGCACAGTGTACAAAAGCCATGTTTAGAATATATCACCAGAATTTTGTTTAGTTCTGGATCTTCTCTTGGTTGACTTTCTTTTTCTTATGGCAGAGTGTAAAGCTTTTTTTCTCTTTGCTCTCTTCCTGGGCCGTGCAGGTGGCCAGAGCAGTGCTAGATGGGGTGTGTGTCTTTTTCTTTTGACACCTCTCTTTATAATAATCATGCCAGAACCTTCTTGTTGGGGTGTTGCAACTTTATTCATTACAGCACCTGCCACGTGACTCATGACATCATTAGCAATGCTTTTAACTGCAGACTTGACATGAGGTTTAGCAATTTCTATCCCACGCCTAAACAGAGGCACTGCTTTTCTGAAGAGAGCTTTGAAAATACCACCAATACCACCACCATACTGGACCGGGAGACCATGAAACCCTGGTAGACCATTGCCAGCTTGTGTCTTGTAATATGATGCGTTGGTGCGTGGCTCTCCATAGTTTTTTGTTACAAGCATGTTTAAAAATTGATAGATCTTGCTGGACGAAAATGCAACTTGATTATTAATATACCATACTGGAACGGAACTGGTTTATTCTGGTCCGACTTAATTTCAATCCTTATAGTGTTGAAGCTTTGCACGGCGAGAGGTATGTAGTGTGGCTTTTCAAAAAATATGGTGACATTTGCACCGTCTTCACCTTTTATGTTTACACATCTCAGTAGTGGCGCATGCGTATCTCCAACAAGTTGTGGTTCGATAATATCTGTATACACGAACATGGTGGAAAAACCACCTGTGATATCAGCCGAGTTAGGTGACTTGTAAGACGGCTTATCATGATCAAACCCAAGAATGTAAGCCAGCTCCCCGGACACTTGGAGCAAAATGCTTTTATCACCCATCAGGCGAACGGTTCTACTGGCAGGATTGTATTTAAGTATTGGCTTAGGTGATGACGGGTTGGTATTAATGACATGATTCATTTCCGACAACAATGCTTCTATATTCCTGAAATAACCTTTGTTTAAAGTGTATGTCCATTTGTTGATCTTGTTTCCTCATTCATTAGTGTAAATGGTGTTGGCTGAGTGGTGGAATTGAACGTTTTTGGGTAAGTCAGTTCCACCAATGCCACTTCCAAGTCTCTGGACAGTTCTATTGTCTTGGCTAGCTGAACGGTGAATGATGCTATCGTGTTGTTGGGAAAAGTCCTGGCCGATGAATTACTCAGCAGTGTCACATAAAATCCATTTCTGACTGTAGACATTTTTTTTTTTCTTGCTTTCTCAACTCCTTATGTCTTTCACTTCTGAAGCCTTGACCCAACTATTAAATTTCTTGTCCCAGCCAAGCCATTTTACCAATACATGCTTGTTTCTACCACGCCCTCGAGTGGCTACAATTTTCTGGATGCGGTACACCTGGTTAGCATCGGGGTTTATTTTTTGTAACTCTTCTGCATAAAACGTCCCTTGAATTTCATCACCTGCGTAATCTTTTAGTTTATAGACAGGTTTGATCCGTTTAAAACAGTTCACGATAATAAATATTTCATCTCTAAACGACTGCTCATACCCTTTTTCGAATACACCTTTTAATTTTGAAACTCGGACATGATCACCTATTTTGAAAGTGCACGGAGTAGAATTTCTTTGCCCTGTCCTGCCATAGACTGTTTTCCAAACACTCAGAGCATTTTCCGGAGTCACATCTACAGGTCTTGTTTTAATCGTGGTGTGAAAACTGTGGTTATAACTCTGCAGAAAGTCTGACAGGACATCTATATACCGAAAAGTATTGGCATATGTAAAAAATTTCCACATTTTGGACTTTAAGGTTCTATTGAACCGTTCTACTATGCTGGCCTTTACAGAGCTGTTTGTGACAAAATGTACAATATTGTTCTGTCTTAGAAGTTTTTGTACCAATGTGTTATGAAATTCTTTGCCCTGGTCTGTCTGTAGCATCTTAGGAACTCGGCCCTGTCTAAAGATCAAACTAAAACCCCGAGAAACTTCTTTCCCTGTCTTGGCCTTTAATGGCACAGCCCAAGCATTTTTTGAGAGCACATCGATACACGTAAGGATAAATTTATGACCATCATTGAATTTTGAGTAATAACACATCTCTACCAAATCTGCTTGCCACTGGTCATCAATCGTTGAAACAATGGTTCTGTTTCTCTTGAACCTGAGCCGTGCTGGTTTGTGCACACTGTAGATATATTGTCCACTCATCCACTTGAATACGTTTTCTCGCTTAACATTATTCCGACGACATGATGCATTTCTCAACAAGCTGTTAACACCACCAAAATTGCCAGGTTCCTTGGGTGTGTAATAGATTCTCTCTAAAGTTTTCTTGTACATCCTCTCGCCCGGGTCTGTCAATCACGCTCTCTGTACTCTCTGTACACACCCCGGGCGCTGCACGCAGAAAGGAGCAGGATGTCTGCTCCGCCCCATTGATGACTTACCTTTTTGACACCTTACAGGCTCCCAAAGAACCGTCTCGGATCACAAAGATGATCAGCCCCAGTTTTAACATCAAGGATAAGATCGGCCGACCATTTTTCCTTACGCACGACTGACAAAATGTCCGATGCCGGTCAAACAGCGCACCCCGACAACAGGCAGAGATCAGTGCGCGGGGGAAATGCCCATTAACCAGGTGGCAGCCGGTGGGTACCGGAAATGCCAGGGGGGCGGGACATAGACCTGTCAAAATCTGATGATTTATAATAGTTACGCTTTATACTACTCATGCGCTCTGTAGTGCAGTTTGGTAGCGTCAGTTCGGCGGGGAAGGGGGTGGGTTGTTAAAATCACGTGATTGCAATTCAGCGCAGCTAAATTGCTGGCGTGTGTTAACGTGTTCTTGACATCAAAGCGCCATCTAGTGGTTGAACCAGGTAAATGAATAAATAGGGCATGAATGGGCGTGTTTACTGTGAAATCTTGACACGCCTTCTGTCAGTAAAGGGAGGGGGGATCACGGCGTGCATAGGGCAGCCGTACGCACTCCATTCACACGGCCCCGGCTATTTGACGTGGCTCCATGTGTATATTGATAAAATACGCTAACGCGAGTTCAAATCCTAATTGGGGCTCGAATATGTTGAAATAAGGATTTTGTATAAAACAGTTAAGTAGTACTTGTCTGAAAGTTAACAAATATATTTTGGAAATATTATGAACGATTTACATGGAGCACCTTTTTCCTCGGTGTGCAATCGTGTCCACCAAGAATCTGTAACAAATCGATGAGCATATTTTGCGTAAGGTAGTACGTATTATAACAATCCAGAATCTATTCTACACCATGTCGATCATATCACAGAGGCTAAGAAATGCTCCACTAAAGGCGACATGGTCATTATACCGGTATATGCGCAAGACATTCCTCATTAAACGTTTTTACTATTCAGTGATTCCCAGATCTGTTGCTGATTTGTATTATTGATTTCCAAAAAGCAATGTGAGTAAAAGCATGTTCTGCATATCTAATCACAACTGTCTTTAAAACAGAATCAGCGCCATCAACAGTTTCTTCTGGAATTTTAGGAAAGCCTCGGGATGTCTGCGTTAATGAGACAAAAACGTTGTAATGAAACTTTGCGAATTCATCCAGAGATGAACGTAAAGATCACTCAAGTACTGAGAAGAAGGAGAAGCTGGATAAGCACATCTGGAGCCAAACTTTCAATAAAGCATCTGACTTTGTCAGCAACATCCTTTACTTGTGAATTCATCTTATCAAAGGCTGCGCT
>JANRMT010054292.1:18490-29825 GCA_026402145.1 Polypterus bichir lapradei
CAGTCAGTCAGTCAGTGCTTTGCCTTTTATTAGTATAGATGAAAAGATTAGGTAAATCGTTCAACTTTTTTATGGAACACTTAATTTTGTTCAAAACCGTACGTCATATAGTGTACATCTATAAATATAATTTTTTCGTCTTCATTAGGAACATACAATGATACTCTCGTATCAATTAAACCATTTTAACGTGCATATGTAAAACAACATATTTCATCCGCCGCAGTAAGAACAGTAGTAGTAGTTCAGTTGTGCAGAGCTCGTTAATTATCCGGATTAGGTGGCTCAGTGGTGTTGTCGCTCAGGTTCGCGTCGCTGATCCTCCTCTTGTGAAAGTGTTTTTTCTATTTCTCCATTTAACAAGCTTGGACGGATAGCGAGCGAATTGAGCTATCGAGGGAAGGTTGGGCCACCGTAGTCGGGCAGGGGGCACACGCCCCTAACTATATTGTGTATGTAAAGAGTTTCACTGTAAAACATAATAAACTTCATATTTGTGTGTTTGGAGACCCTGGTGTCGTACTGAATTTGTATTGTAGAAAAACAAACTACTGTCCAGCACGCCTAAATTTGTCTTTTCGTATCTGATCACTATACGGCACTTCCAACTTGGGACAATTCGCTATAAACAGTTTCAGCCAACCAGCGCCTTCTAAACATGCAGAACGACAGTGTGAACCTTTATTGTAGCGGCGCAGCATCTTCGTTTCAGTCAGTCATTGTCCGGTTAGACTATTTACTGTTAAGTGCTGCTTAAGCTACCGTTTATAGTACAACAGGTGGCATACGTAGTTCTTAAATCGATATTGAAATGCACACACAAGTCTCCTAAATTATTTATTGAAATACCTACATTTACAGTGTCCGTTTTAGGAAGTCGTAGTTTTTAGTTGTTCCCGTTATTAGGAATTATAATTTCTCAGTGTCACATATTATTCGTTACTACTCGCGAGTCCCGCTTCATTGAGATTCTGTTTTAAATTCTGTATAAGCAAACTTTTTAAAAGGAGCGTTGATTAAATTGACTATAGCAGACTTGTCATCTTCTTAAAATGACTTTATTGATTTGATATTGACAATTAATCATAAGGCCAAACATCAAGGAGGATTTGAGTTTGAATGGACTACGCTGTTTCTTTTTTTTCGTGACATCGTGTCAGTAGAGAGTGTGTGACGTTAACAATGCATTCTGTCCTAAATGACAGCGCACACGCTTTTTTATATTTCTTAAAGGCCAATCTGTCACGAATTTCCTCATTAATATATTTTGACAGTGTATTTTAGTGAGAATGATTATAAACATATTACCTATGTTCATTTCCCATGTAGATATGTAACGTTTGGTGAGTATAAATAAAAAGTAAAAACACATATAATAGTTATGTTGCATTGTTTATGATTAACAAAATTCATCGTTTATCGGAAATGTTCTACTTATACAGTCGATTTATTCCACTTCTGAAGGTGTACATTGTCGGTATTCTCCATTGCATTTGCCTCCGAGTGTAACGTGTGCCAGTGTAACCGAGGGATGGCAGACGAGCTCACGTAATGGGTGACAAAGCACATTCTCATCCTGATGCCCAGGCTCTTGTCATAAATATTCCCATCTTGTGCTTTGTCTCGTTGCTGCAAGTTTACTATTATTATTGGACATGTAGAGGAAATGTGTTTTATTTTATGTCTATGAAAGGAAGGACGGTAAAGCCTTGAATGAAACTGAGTGTTGATGCTTTGGGTAACAAGACAGGTTAAGGAACAGGGAACATTGAATGTGACATTGACTGCGGGGGATTGTGTAACTGGAAGATGGTTTAAGAATACATAAACGACAAAATCTTAGTGTTTCAGTAATTCTATTTACGTCAATTATTTACTCTGTTGTGCTGCACTTCGGAAGAATACTTATTTACCCCCGCGCGCAGCCTTTGATAAGTTGAATTCACAAGTAAAGGATGTTGCTGACAAAGTCAGATGCTTTTTTGAAAGTTTGGCTCCAGATGTGCTTATTCAGCTGCTCCTTCTTCTCAGTACTTGAGTGATCTTTACGTTCACCTCTGGATGAATTCGCAAAGTTTCTTTACAACTTTTTTTGTCTCATTAACGCAGAAATCCCGAGGCTTTCCTAAAATTGCAGAAGACACTGTTGATGGCGCTGATTCTGTTTTAAAGACAGTTGTGATTAGTTATGCAGAACACGCTTTTACTCACATTGCTTTTTGGAAATCAATAATACAAATCAGCAACAGTTCTGGAATCACTGAATAGTAAAAACGTTTAATGAGGAATGTCTTGCGCATATACTGGTGTAATGACCACGTCGGCTTTAGTGAAGCATTTCTTAGCCTCTGTGATATGATCGACATGGGGTAGAATAGATTCTGGATTGTAATACGTATATATATAATAATAATAATAATAATATTATAATTATAATATATATAATAATAATAATAATATTATAATACGTGCTACCTTACGCAAAATATGCTCATCGATTTGTTACAGATTCTTGGTGGACACGATTCCACACCGAGGAAAAAGGTGTTCCATGTAAATCGTTCATAATGTCTCCAAAATTTATTTGTTAACTTTCAGAGAAGTACTACTTAACTGTTTTATACAAAATCCTTATTTCAATATATGCGAGCCCCAAGTAGGATTTGAACTCGGGTTAGCATATTTTATCAACTTGGCGCAAACAACCGCTTTTACGCTTTGAACTAAAGCACCTTGGCAGACTAGTTACTGACCAAATCAACTGCTGACTGCGCGGATATCAATGACGTCATTACGTTAGCGTACTCAAAATCACGTGACGGGCGCATTTGAAGCAAGCCTCGAAGCGGTGCTTCGATCTCCAGTGCTTCGATAGCTCGACACAGTGTCGAAACCTGAGAATCGAGCGGCCCATCACTAATTCCATAGTTAAGAAAATGAAAAATGCGGCTATCTTTATAATTATTAACACTAGAACTGCCAAGCGCTTTTTTTCCAGTAAAACCGCCATGGAGTCGCGGGACAGAGAACTACTTCAGTATTCATTAGTTAATCGCCAACACATTTATTTCAGCTGAGCTCATAAAAGAATACACAGTAAAGTAGAAACTTATTTTTATGGTGACATGTTGCATAACTTTTGTGTGTCTGCACGTGTGCATTTTTAAATTTTGCACTGCATCATTTTACCGGGAAAGAGAACGAGCAGATTTACCAAGTTGAGTTTAGGCACGGATAAAACCATTTCAGTATTTAATTGTAAAAAGCAAAATTACAGTTTTCAATCATCTGGAAGCATGTAATATTAAGTCAAAGCAATATGTTTCTGCAAAGTGAATCGTTCATAAAATTACAGCATTAATATTTAATGGATTATATCGCCAAATGTTAGGCAGCATGATGTTCCAGGTATCGTGCTCTATACATAAGCAGCTCGTAATAATTTTTGCGGCTGGCGTGCACTGGATTCAATGTTACTTTGCTACTTGTGTTTTCTGCTCTGCCTTTACACGTTATTAGTGTCTCGCAGCTCCCGTCTCATTTTGTTTTCTATTCAGTGAGGGGAAGTCGCTATATCTTTAGGGCAAATAACTTACTTGCCATGCTAAGTCAGTGCTTGAAGTTGAACAATTTAGTGGCATTGCATCCTAACGTGTCGGCTTCTTCTTCCTCTACACACCTAACGTGATGTGTTATGCACTTTACACAATTTTGGGATAGGGAGTTAAGAGTGCGTGCGGATACACATTAACTATGTCGGTTTCTCCAATGGAAGTGCAATAGTTCATCCAAAGTGGAACAGCAACTGTGTCAGTCCACTTCTGGCGATATTCAGAGTGATGTGATAATACTGTCACCAGTGACTTGTTTCAAATTGCCCGTGAAAGGCTCACACGAAGTTGCACGGTCTTTCTTTTCTTTGCAATCGAGTGTGATCTTGCTCAAAATAGGGGATAGTATTACCAGGGGCGGCCTTAGGCATGTGCAAACTATGCACCTGCACAGGGCCGCCACGCCAATATATATTGAATATAAAACAGAAAAAGAAAATAACGACACAGCTAAAAAGGCAGCGACAAATCCCGACAAAAGTTAAACGCTTGTTGTTTGAGAGGCGGAGTTCCGTCATCAGGAGGACGGACTTAGATGCTGTCTTCCGCTGAGCGAAGTACTGTGGGTAGCAGGAAGAAAGAGAAAGCATGGTTGTTTTCACTGTCTAACTATTTGTACTTCACAAAGTTGGAGAGTTCCTTAGAAATAGTGTGCGTCAAGTGAAGCAGCGTAAGTTCTGTTCGTTTGTTTTTTGTTTGTGTTATAATAGTTACGCTTGTACAGTGGAACCTCGGTTTGCGAGTAACTTGGTTTACGAGTGTTTTGCAAGACGAGCTAAAATTTTTAATTTTGACTTGATAAATGAGCGCGGTATTGCAATACGAGTAGTATGTATACGCTTTGTCTGCTGAGCGTCATGTGACCACAACTGAGCTGATGGTTCTTCTGGCGTCCGCGGGGGGTGTAGGTGTGTATGTGTGTGTCTGTGTCGCTGCTACTGTGCTGGGAGACTGCGATTGCTTTGAGATGCTCTGCGTGTGTCATCCCGTTGGGTGGAATCCCAGAAGAGTTTAGAAACTCACTCACACCAGCCATGATTCTTTTCAAAGGTAAAGTGCAAGTTAATTTGTTTTATGTATTTTTACTTTATATTTTGTATTAATCATTTTTATATGAATAGTTTTGGCTTGTGGAACGAATCATCTGAGTTTCCATAAGATTTGCAAAATGATTTTTCTTTATGTGTAATTTGAGAACTAAGAATAGATCTACTTTATTTTTTATTGTAGACCACACACACCCTCACTGTCATATGTACAGCTATATCTGCAAATTAAAGGTTTGGATTTGAAATCTACCTTCCAAGTGTTTTTATGGTCACTCTACTGCGAATGCCAACTATTCCCGTACAACCAGAAGAAATCCGTTAGTTGTTTCTCTATTTCACTTGTGTCATGAGCACGAGGCGGCTATGCAGTGTCCGGAACGGATGTGGCCATCCGCCGTGCATAAGATACCATATTGACATTGGCGGGCGAAGGAGCCACCGATTCTTTCTCTGCCTAGAGCCGCCCCTGTTATTACTTACATTAGCAGCATTCCAAAGTTTGTTTCCATACGTTGTTGGGCTTATTTGACTTTAACTGCGCCAAACGGCTTCAGAATTTCCTCTAGTAGAATTTCTTATCAACAGTTATGTCTGTTCATGCTTATAACGCATTTCTGTATAAAATGTGTCCAATGGCTGGATCCATTATGTGGCACTCTGCATGTTCTCTCTCTCACTCTGCATAAACTGAATTCCAGTTTTAAAAAGTAAATAACATTAGTATGTTAAAGTTGTTTACATCTAAAAAATACAAATCGCTGAAATTCAAAGTGGCTTTTTTCTTGACTTCATCTTTGCAGACTTAGAAGTAATTTATTTTCAATTATTCGTTTGAGCTCATTCACTCTCTGCTGATAAGATTTCTGAACATTGTATGAAACATTAGGACACACAGTATTTGTCATTTAGAGACCACTAGGAGTTCCATATGTAGGATAAAGTGAATATATTGAAATTACCTATTTTATTGCATTTGCTCTCCCTCAAATAAGGATTTAGTTTGAGTTTGCTTCTACAAGGAGACTTCCCTTTTAGACTATTTTTGAACAAACTAACAAACATTATTTGTTTTTAAATTCAGTATTTCTAGTTCAGGTTAGGTTATGATTGCCATTTAGTGTATAGCCATTACAGGAACATTTTTAAAAGTAAATTCTTTGGTATTCTGTAACTTGTTTGATATCTGTTTGAATAGATTTAAAGCAGCTTTTGTTGCATATTAAGGTGCGCTAATGTTTGTTTTTTTTTTGGTTTTTTTTTCTATCCAGAAACTTCACATTGCACTGGATCAGATGGACTGGGTGCCTTATGTTTTGGACCTGTAAGTTCTGCACGTTTTCTTCAGGAAATCAGCGTATAATAATAAGACATTATAAAGTGAAGCATGGACATTATGGTCGGTCTTGTCCTTTGCCATGTATATTCATAGACTTTCCCTGTACATTCAGAACTCAAGTTGCTTTAAAAAAACATCTTGGGTCACAACATGGGAGATGTTTAGACTGTAAGCCAGTACACACACAGTTGCTGTGTAGTTTATGCAATTTTTGTGAACCTTGCAACTTGACCAAGTACTTTGTTCACTTAGGAAGGCACACCAAAAACAAAGAAAGTGTGTTCTGCCCCTTTAAACACTGTTCGTTTAAGTCAGATGTGTATAACACTTTTAAAGCTCACAGGAGCAGATATCATCGGGCCTCTAGTATAGAGGATTTAAGAACTGAATTTGTATGTTATGGGCATGAGGATATTAGTGTAGTTGTAGTACCTGAACACACCACAATCGATCTTGATAGACCAGTTGTTGAAGAGAATGAACTCCACGAAGATGTTAAGGAAGACTCAATAAGGTGCAGTCTTGCTTCCTTGTTTTTACGAATGCAAACAGTTCTGCATGTTTCTAAGTCAGCAATTTAAGAGATCGTGGAAGATCTTTATCAAATTAGCCTTTTAGCTCAAGATTCTATCCATTGGTCAATTAGAAATGTATTGCAACAACATAAATGTAACCTTGATAGCTCTGTACTGACTTTGGTGTCTGAGATTATTCAGAAAACGAATCCATTAAGTGCACTTTCAAAAGGTGGTCCTCTAAGCACAACTCATAAAAGATCCAGTTTCTATAAAGAAAATTTCACAATATTGAACCTGTTGAGTTCCTCCTAGATGCTGCTAGAAAGAGAAACTTTGTTTATGTGCCAGTATTAAATGTTCTCACAGAGTTACTAAATCGAAATGAAGTCCTTGATAAAGTTCTGACTGAAAGTATTTCAAGCACACCAGCTGGTCATTATAGATCCTTCCATGACAGTACGATTTGGAAAAAAAACAAACTCCTTGCTGGAGATGAATTTCACATTGCTTTGGGTTTTTATATTGATGATTTTGAAATATGCAACCCTTTAGGTACTTCCAAAAAAAAGCACACGATTTGTAGTGTCTATTGGGTGCTTGCTAATTTGCCTGTTAAATACAGAGCATCCCTGTTCTCTATCTATCTTGTAAGCCTGTGTTACAGTAGTGATATCAAAGCTTTTGGGTATGGTAGAGTTTTAAGCCCTCTTATTAAAGATATTGAACTGTTTGAAAATCAGGGTGTTTTTGTTCAGAGACTGGGTGCAAGTGTTACTGGAACCATACTTTATGTATCCTCTGATAATTTGGGTGCACACTCTTTAGCTGGGTTTCAGGAAAGTTTCAATACAGACAAGTTCTGTAGGTTTTGTTTAGCAAGTCGGGTGGACATACAAGCTTGTGAAGTAAGAAGTGGACTATTTCCCCTCAGAACCCAACAGTCTCTTGATAAATGTGTATCTGAACTACAGCATAATGAAAGTTTGAAAAGTTTTGATGATGTAAAGAGGGAATGTGTGTTGAACAGATTGTCTCATTTTCAGACATCGCAAGGATTCCCTCCAGACTTTTTGCATGATCTCTTAGAGGGCATAGTTCCAGTTGAGCTAAGTTTTTGTTTAAATGATTTAGTTTCTAGCAAGTTCTTTACATTAGATGACTTGAACAGTGTGATTCAGACATTTCCTTACAAATTTGCTGATAGTGTTAACCGACCTCAGAAAATACCAAAAACATTTAATGTCAGTAGAACTATTGGGGGCAATGGCCATGAAAACTGGACACTTCTGCGTTTGCTCCCCCTAATGATTGGTCATTTAGTGCCTGAAAATAACAAGACATGGGGAATACTTATGGAATTAAAAGACATTGTTGAAATTTTGGCTAGTTCTAAATTTACAAATGAATCTCTGTGCTACCTTGAAACTAAAATATCAGACCACAGACATCTGCTTCAAGAGGTATTTCCAGAGTTAAAGTTGCGGCCCAAGCACCATTATTTAGAACATTACCCACATCTTATTCGGCACTTTGGTCCCTTACTGGAGTTTTGGACGATCCGCTTTGAAGGCAAGCACAGTTTTTTTTAAAAGGTTGTGAGAGATGTGAACAATTTCAGAAACATACTGCTTACTGTGTCCACACATCATCAGCTCCTCCTTGCTTACCATCTTGAAATGCCAAGTATCTTTAAGCCAGCCTTGGAGGTGGTGAATTTCACAAGTGTTTCTCTAAATATTCTAGAGATCTCCACAAAAACAGCAATTCAGAGTAAATTTAAGAATGTGGAGTCTGTTGGTCTAACCTCTGCTGTATCCTTACATGGCACAAAGTACTCTGAGGGTATGTTTGTGTCTTTTGGCCACAAAAGTGGGCTGCAGAACTTTGGAAAAATAGTTAAAGTGCTAATTAAAGTATTTTTTAGAAGGCTTCATTCATTGTTGAACCTTATAAGGCATGGTATGTGGAACACCTCAGATGTTTTGAATTATGCAAAGGAAAGTTCTCTGATATTATTATCGTAGATCCACACGACCTGAATGACTACAGCCCACTTTCATCATACACCATCCAAGGAAAAAAATTAATCTCTCCAAAGGCATTTCTGGTCCACTGGGACACAGCACAATAGTTACAGTAAGCTATTGATATTGTTAAACTTTGATCATGTTATGACCAAAAAAGAGAAAAAAAAAATCTTCTCCCTGTTTCACTTATTTTTTTTTTTTTAATAAAATATCAGCTAACCACTATGTGGTGTTTGTTTAATCTTTAGATTTGTGTGTAGTGTCATTGAATGAATATGTTAATATCTATACAGTAATTTGTCTCTTTTCTCTTTACAGTTTCTTCAGAAGCCATGTTGTTCCGAGTCATCATTGCCCCTGATGACATTAGAAGAGTTTCACTTGAAAGCCTTCCAGACACAGTAGATGAGCTGGTCGCCATATTGCGCAAAGAGCTGAGGTTGGAAGGTGTTTTGGTCCTGCAATTTGAAGACCCAGATTTCCAAAATGAACTGTGAACTTAACCAACTTATCTGACCTGCCTGAAGGGAGGGCAACGCTGAAGATAATACAGAAGACCACTCCTCTGTCTTCAGTTGACTGCCATCTCTCTGACTCATCTTTAGACACTGCCAGCTTAGGCACCTCTTCAGAAGACTCACCTTGCAGTCATCTTCGAGAGTGGCCAGATACATTTGTCATTCCAACTTTCTCCTCTGACGTTGAACTCAAACTCAAGCAAGGGAATGAATCTTATTTAAATAACAGCTCCCTCTTAAATGTATCAAAAGACATGAAAACTGACATTCTAGACAAGCTGGCAGAATCTATGTATGCCATCAAGGCATATCCAAGTGGAGAGCAATATAATGCTGTTGCAAAAGCCCTGGTAGAGAAGCATCCATGTTTGAAAGAGCCTGGGACATCATGTGGATGGTATGGATGGAAATTCAGCCTGAAATTTAAAATGGGAAATTTCAGGCAGAAATTACGCATTGCTAGATGTTCAGAGCTCACTGTTAACAGGCAGAAAAGGTCAGCATTGGGGGAAACAACTCGAATGGTGAAGAAGCCTAAGAAATCAGAGGTGAATTTTCTGCCTGACTGTCCACGGGGAAAAAATTTTAACAGTCTTGAAACAGAAAGAAGTACATTGGAGTTTGAAATGAAGAAAAGAGTGGTGGACTGGAAGCAAGTTGATGCCCTTATGGACGGTACATTTTCTTTGAGGAGAAAGGAAGTGATTGAGGAGGAGCACTTGGTGAAAGAAGTGATGATCAGGTGGCCTGCTTTGTTTACGGAAAGACAGGTTAGTATCCTCTTTGTGAAACTTGGTTTTGTCAACAGTTTACTGCACTGCAATATAAATGATTAAGATTGTTAAACTACCTGCCAATCTCAAAACAAACTGATTTGATCTTTTTCTGTATCTTTTCAGTACAAGACTAATGTATATTCATATTGTATGTTTCTGTTTGATCAGTTTCCAGCAGAATTTCGACGAATAGTATCTGCAGACCTTAAGAAAACCTTTTTTGATGGCCTTGACAAATATCTGCCAGGATTGCTGAGGCTGTATCGTGCAAGAGACTCTGGAATTGATGTCTGTTGATGTTGATGTAAGCATTTATAAGATTTTACTTTGGTTCTGGTATTTGTACTTAGATTTCAAAGCTCAATTTATTACTGAATGCAGTGTAGAAAAAAAAAATCATAATTGATGACATTTGTTACTTTGATAAATGAAGTCCAGTGTGTCAACCAATAAACAATCTGATAAATTTGTTTTTCTGAAATGGGTACCACTCAAATTAATTGTGATCACTAGATGATCAGAATGTTCAGATCAGTGTCTTTGTTGCAGAACTCAAACCAGCGTAAGAGAGCCGTTGTCCTCCTTGGCCTTCCTTATTTCCTCAGAAAGAAGTCTGCCAAGCTTGTCAAGATCTGTGAGGTACATGGGCATATCCTCCTTGCTGTCTGCTTTATCCATTGTTAAATGTGTCACATGTATATGGTGTCTGTGCTCAGCTTTGATTGTTTTTATGAGGGAACTGGTGGTGAACATTTTCTTCTTTGGTATGACACAGTTTGGTAGATCAGGTTAGACAGTGTTTTATCACTGAATCTGGAAGCAGCTCATTGGGGGTTTTCTCCTTGGTTTCTAACCTGCCTAGACATGCAGCTTGATAAGTTTATGTAATAAGCTTGCTTTTATTTTATTTTATTTTAATAAGCGTGCTTTTATTTTATTATGTCCAGTTCTTTATGCTTCAAATAATGATGAAATTATACACTTCTGCTTAAAAACATTTGAGCTGTTAGTCTTCAAATGAGTTTTGGTCATTTGAATATGTATTAAAAGTATTTACCTAATATAAACATAATCCCCTTTACATTAAAGCTGCAACTTGGCACTTAGTAGTCATAGTCATTGTTTTTTAATTTAGAAACCATCTGAGCGAATAAACCAAAACGGTGTTGTTCTGCAAATTTGTATGCAGTATACCATAAACTTTAAAGAACAATGCTTTTTAAGATTTTATGTCTTATGTCTAGTTGTAAATTGCCTTTCTTCTCTGACTAGCCTACACCTGATGAAGATATTGTCAGAGGAATGAATATTGGACTCCTCTTGATAACATAAGAGAATCCTGCAAGCCTTCTCCCTCAGGAGATTATTGATGTGGCAGTGGTTTTGGAGGAGCAGATCGTACTTCATGACTTGAAGGATGTCCCAAATGCCTTTGTTCTTCTTATGGGTCTTCTCTATGCCTTAAACATCAACTACCCTAAGGAGTTGAGAAGTACATTC
>JANRMT010054298.1:0-14268 GCA_026402145.1 Polypterus bichir lapradei
GACCCTCCTCTCCAGAACCCCCGAATAGACTTTTCCAGGGAGGCTGAGGAGTGTGATCCCTCTATAGTTGGAACACACCCTCCGGTCCCCCTTTTTAAAAAGGGGGACCACCACCCCAGTCTGCCAATCCAGAGGCACTGTCCCCGATGTCCATGCGATGTTGCAGAGACGTGTCAACCAAGACAGTCCTACAACATCCAGAGCCTTAAGGAACTCCGGGCGTATCTCATCCACCCCCGGGGCCCTGCCACCAAGGAGTTTTTTGACCACCTCGGTGACTTCAGTCCCAGAGATGGGAGAACCCACCTCAGAGTCCCCAGGCTCTGCTTCCTCATTGGAAGGCATGTTAATGGGATTGAGGAGGTCTTCGAAGTACTCCCCCCACCGACCCACAACGTCCCGAGTCGAGGTCAGCAGCGCACCATCCCCACCATATACGGTGTTGACACTGTACTGCTTCCCCTTCCTGAGACGCCGGACAGTGGACCAGAATCTCCTCGAAGCCGTCCGAAAGTCGTTCTCCATGGCCTCTCCAAACTCCTCCCATGCCCGAGTTTTTGCCTCAGCAACAACCGAAGCCGCTTTCCACTTGGCCTGCCAGTACCTATCAGCTGCCTCCAGAGACCCACAGGACAAAAAGGTCCTATAGGACTCCTTCTTCAGCTTGACGGCATCCCTCACCGCCGGTGTCCACCAACGGGTTTGGGGATTGCCGCCGCGACAGGCACCGACCACCTTACGGCCACAGCTCCGGTCAGCCGCCTCAACAATAGAGGCACGGAACATGGCACATTCGGACTCAATGTCCCCCACCTCCCTCGGGACGTGGTCGAAGTTCTGCCGAAGGTGGGAGTTGAAGCTACTTCTGACAGGGGACTCTGCCAGCCGTTCCCAGCAGACCCTCACAACACGTTAGGGCCTACCAGGTCTGACCGGCATCTTCCCCCACCATCGAAGCCAACTCACCACCAGGTGGTGATCAGTTGACAGCTCCGCCCCTCTCTTCACCCGAGTGTCCAAGACATATGGCCGCAAGTCCGACGACACAACCCCAAAGTCGATCATCGAACTGAGGCCTAGGGTGTCCTGGTGCCAAGTGCACATATGAATACCCTTATGCTTGAACATGGTGTTCATTATGGACAATCCGTGGCGAGCACAGAAGTCCAATAACAAAACACCACTCGGGTTCAGATCGGGGGGGCCATTCCTCCCAATCACGCCCTTCCAGGTCTCACTATCATTGCCCACGTGGGCATTGAAGTCTCCCAGCAAAACGAGGGAATCCCCAGAAGGTATGCCCTCTAGCACCACCTCCAGAGACTCCAAAAAGGGTGGATACTCCAAACTGCTGTTCGGCGCATACGCACAAACAACAGTCAGGACCCTTCCCCCCACCCGAAGGCGGAGGGAGGCCACCCTCTCGTCCACCGGGGTAAACCCCAACGCACAGGCTCCAAGTCGGGTGGCAGTAAGTATGCCCACACCTGCTCGGCGCCTCTCACCGGGGGCAACTCCAGAGTGGTAGAGAGTCCAGCCCCTCTCAAGGAGATTGGTTCCAGAGTCCAAGCTGTGCGTCGAGGTGAGTCCGACTATATCTAGCCGGAACCTCTCAACCTCACGCACTAGCTCAGGCTCCTTCCCCTTCAGAGAGTTGATATTCCACGTCCCAAGAGCCAGTTTCTGTAGCCAAGGATCAGAACGCCAAGGTCCCCGCCTCCGGCCACTACCCAACTCACACTGCACCTGACCTCCTTGGCCCCTCCCATAGGTGGTGAGCCCATGGGAAGGAGGACCCACGTTACCTCTTCGGGCTGTTCCCCGCTAAGCCCCATGGGTGCAGGCCCGGCCACCAGGCGCTCGCCATCGAGCCCCACCCCCAGGCCTGGCTCCAGAGGGGGGCCCCGGTGACCCGCGTCCGGGCAAGGGAAAGCGTTGTCCACAGTTTTTATTCTTCATTGGAGGTTTGTTGAACCGTTCTTTGTCTCATCCCTCACCTAGGACCAGTTTGCCTTAGGTGGCCCTACCAGGGGCATTAAGCCCCGGACAACATAGCTCCTAGGATCATTGGGACACGCAAACCCCTCCACCACAATAAGTGACGGTTCAAGGAGGGGACATATATATATTTATATATATATGTGTATACATATAGACACATACATATATATATACACATATATATATATATATACCTGTGTGTATGTTTGTATGTATGTGTATACACACACACACACACACACACACATACATACATACATACACACACAAAAATTATATATATGTGTGTGTCTGTGTATGTATGTATGCATATGTGTGTGTATATATGATGTAGATAGGTATGCATATATATATATATGTGTATATGTAGATATGTATATAGATATGTATATATGTATATAGATATGAAGATATGTATGTGTATATGTATATATGTATGTATATATATATGTAGACTCAAACCCATTATGACAGCAGCAATCCAAGCTGTGAGAAAACAGTAAAAAGGAGGCGTGTCAGACGTCATGGTACATTTTCTGATGCAGCAAGACGAAAACAACTTTGTGACGCTGCCGCCAAATACACAAAACAATTACTTTGACAATCATGTTACGTTATTTTTAAAATGTTTCCTTTTCTTTTTCTTTCCTTCTTTAACACACTACTTCTCCGCTGCGAAGCGTGAGTATTTTGCTATATATATATATCTATACTAATAAACGGTAAAGCCCTCACTCACTGACTCACTGACTGACTGACTCATCACTAATTCTCCAACTTCCCGTGTAGGTAGAAAGCTGAAATTTGGCAGGCTTATTCCTTACAGCTTCCTTACAAAAGTTGGGCAGGTTTCATTTCGAAATTCTACGCGTAATGGTCATAACTGGAAGCTGTTTTTCTCCATTTACTGTAATGGAGATGAGCGTGAAACCCGTGGGGGCGGAGTTTCGTGTGACATCATCACGCCTCCCACGTAATCACGCAGTAGGTAGAAAACCAGGAAGAGGCCCAAAAAGCGCTGAAGAAAACATGCATTATATAATTGAGAAGGCAGCAAAACAACAGCGAGCGAGTGACATATACAACCATATTCATGAGTTCTGCTACTTCGGAAACAAAGCACGATGTAAACCTAAACTTTAAATTAAGTTCATAGACAGGCTGCCGCTAGCGTTTGTAATTTAGTGCCTGCCCATATAAGGGCGTCCGTCAGCGGCAATCCAATACAAACACTGCCATGGGTAAATATTCACGGGTGAAGGACTGTGCTTATGCAGAGGAAGATGAGATGGTCAGGGTGGTGTTTGGCACAAACTCAGCGAAACTGCGAGAGAAAGTTTTAAGTGCCGGGACTTAGGTAACATTAGATACAGCCATGGACATAGCACGACATGGCACCAGCACAGCTGGGAAACTTCGATGCATGTATACCGAGCGGCTCACGTGAACTGACGCAGTGCACAGACAAAAAGCAACAGTTCCGAAGAGCGCTGAATAAAAACCGAATTACACAATTGAAAAGGCAGCAAAAAAATATGAAGCGTCTGATACATACAAGCATATTATTCATAACTGCAGCCACTGCAGAAACAAAGCACACGGTGGAAAAAGTGAATGTCCCGCTAAAGGAAGACAGTGTTAAAAAAAAAACCCGTGCATGCAGTGTGTCAGGTCTCAGATAAAGAAGAAGACGAGCTGTTTATTGATGCAGTAAGAAACGAATCTTTTTCATAGCTTCTTTAACACACTACGTCTCCGCTGCGATACGCGGGTATATATATATATGTATATATATACCCCGATCTACATACTCGAATAATGAATACTTCATTCGCAATCAATGATTGTTTTGGTAAAGCCATACTCAGTGTATTCATTAGATGAACGGTAAAAGTAAGAGCGAGGGGAGAGTGACTTATTGAGGCATGCAGGCAAAACCACAATAGCACGCGGGCTCGATGTACGAAAAAATATATCTTTTCAAGTTCTATTTAGTCTATATGTGTCAAACTCAAGGGCCACGGGCCACATCCGGCCCGGCGTGTAATTATATCCGGCCCGCGAGATCATTTTATATATTGTATTATTGTTATTAATGGCCCAGGTATATGAAGCGCTGGTAACACAATAAACTACAGATCCCATAATGCAGCGCTTCAGCTGCCTTGCCGAACACTTACCGCGTTAATCAAGTCTAGCTTGCAAGTTATTGCGAAGCTAGCCCACACGATGCTTAAGAGAAAAGTTGATTCTGAAAATAGAGCCTTTAAAAACCGATGGGAGGCTGAGTATATGTTTACTGACATTGCCGTTAAACCCGTGTGTCTCATTTGTGGAGCTAATGTGGCTGTAATTACAGAATTTAATCTAAGACGGCACTATGAGACAAAACATCAGGGTAACCTGAAAGACCTGAATGCAATGCAGAAGATACAGAAAGCAGAAGAATTAAATAAGAATCTGACACTTCAGCAGACGTTTTTACCCGTGCACAATCACAAAGTGATTTCAAGTGAAGCTGCTTTTATGGGAGACACAAATGCACCAGTGCAACTTGCCCCACTTTCCCTGTTGCCATGTAATGTTGAACCAAGTCGTCACTACGGTGTTCCCAAATACGCACTTTGCTGATAAACTGAGCGCACTGAGTTTGCACGGCGCTTTGGTGACTTTGAAGAACAAAAAAAGTTCGTCTACATGCGGCTCGAACCTTGTGCATGTTTGGTAGCACATATCTGTGTGAGAAGCTCTTCTCAGTGATAAAGACTAACAAAACAGCACACAGGAGTCGCCTCACTGATGAGCACCTGCAGTCCATCCTGAGAATCTCCACAACACAGAACCTCACACCAAACATAAACAAACTTGTTGCCAAAAAAAGATGCCAGGCGTCCAGCTCTAAAATGACATATGAGCAAAGACAACTGAATGATTTGATTTGTTACTGCTGAAAGGAACACATTTTATTTATATTTCCAGGTTTTGTTATGCAGCATGTTCATATTTGAATTTGTATAATTTTGACAGGATATATTTTTATGGAGAGCAAAAGTCCTAGCATATCCCAGCTATTTTTCTTTAAGCTTTAATATTTTACTAATCAAATTGGCATATACATTTCTACCTATGGCTTCAGAATTTAACAATTATCCGGAATGTTTTATTAGAGCATCAAATTATAGAAAATAAAGCTAAACCTTTTATCAGCTATGTAGTCATTCAAACAATAGCATTGTATTTCACACTTAAGATATTCAAATTACTTGTGAACAAGGAGTAATGAGAAAAGAAATCAACATCTCATACTGCATCAAATGCCTTAAAGTAAAATAATCTAAAATCTTACTTTTTAAAAAAAAATGCTCTCATGGTAGTTAATCCATTGCACCATTGCATATTGTGCTATAGAAAATATTTTCATATATAAAATTTAGCTATGCTTAATATTGATTTCTTTTACCCATAACTTCCTGTTAAGGCTAATTGTTTATACACGATTTTTCATTGATTTCACCTCAAGATGCTTCTTGCAGCTTCTCCAGAGCGTTGATATGCAGAAAAAGCAGTCTACCCTTTTTTTTTAGTTAACCCTCTCTTTTATACAGCATATCTTAATATAGAACACTACCTAAGCTGGAAGCCAGTGCTCATAACCAGCTGTCTTGCTATCCTAAATAATGTCTTCTTTTGTTACTTTAAATTTAATTTAAAATTACTAAAAGAATTTTCTTCCATTTGAGTAAGGCCAGTACTCAATGGAAAAAGGCACACACATTTATACTAAAGCAGGAACTGTTTCATTGGACCTAAACATAGTTCAAAATATATTTATGCACTCCTTTATCAATTACCTCATCATTTCAAACAACACCACATATTTTCACACAATGTCTTTAACCAAGCATATTCCCAAATTCACTTAAATTCCTTCAAATATACTTTAGTCACAGACATCTCTTTCACATTACACAACATACTCAGTCTTACTTAAACTGTCTTTAACACATTTTACTTGCTCAAGTTTTATTATTATTTAGCATCTACTATTTAAATCATTTGCGCACTCTTTTTCTCTCCTTTTTTTATATTTATTTTACTCCACGGAGAGAATATACACATTTGAATGTTGATTTCCTGTTAGTGGGCAACAGTGCCAACAACTGCGCCACCATATCACCCCTACTTCAATCACCTAACAGCTGATGGAAAGCATTTAAAACAATGTCCATAACAAATATGCACCTTTACATTTAGCATTTTTTAAAAAATAAGTCAGCACACACACACACCAGAAGCATTTTATCATAGAAAGAAATTGTCTCCTTTATATTTTAGAATCATCAAAGAACATTTTTCCTCAAGACTTGATCAGGGTCTGAAGGAAAGATGTTTTATACATATAAACATTTTTATAAGCAACGTGGAGATGTTTTCATTTTATCAAATATTACACCTTTTCAAAACTCATATTTTAAAAATTAAAATTAACTCAGAACTCTGGGACTTTATTAGATATTTCTAAGTATGTGCAAGTATTTAACATTCAGTTAAATGCAAGTACCTTCAGGCAAATTCCCATTCACACATTTCTTTAAATTCGCTGTGCTTCAAGACATCTTATTTATTTACACACTATGCTTGGCACAAAAGAAAACAAAGATATGGACTCATTTATTTTCACAGGACATACAAACTCTACATAAACCTTTCACGTTCCTTGTTCTTACTAGTCAATATTTTCCACATACTGCGTAGTGTACTCTTCAATTATTATACAGTTATCTTATTCTACCTTTAGCCTTGTCTTTCTGTGGGATTCTCCCGCCCACTGGTTGTAACCTTATTACCTCAGGAAGGACTTTAACCTTCCTTAAGGTGGGGGGGCTCTATCCCCCTATGCCTGGGACTTGAACCCAGGACTTGTCTATTCATAACCGAACTGCACTAATAGCTATCCTAACTCTAAGAAAAAACACTCCTAATCTAACTTCATGACATCTAACCCAGCGCCTTATCCCCAAAAGAATGAATGAACATGCCTCCTCCTTCCATTTCAGGTCCGATGATCACGTCGTCCCGAGGGGTGAGTCCCAAGCAGATGGGAACAAGTCAGTCCTAATTTTGGATGCACCATAATTACCTTGTCAGCTTTGCATCTTTTGAGATTCAGCTGGAAGTTCCCTCCAGGGTACAGATCACTCCAAGTTGGGCACCAAAAACAGTGGTTGAAATTTAACATCTTATTAAAGAAAGAAACATCCTCTAACAGGACAATTCATTGATCAGGCAGGAGAAAAGTTGTTCATTGTATCTTTTAATGACTCCTCTGCAAAATACCTTAGAGGGAGCATTCTTTAAAAGCAGTCCATTACAGCATGGTTAGAATGATCAGAATGGTCAGAGAAACAAAGAATAGAGGTTCATTTTATAAACTGTTGAATTTAAATACAGTGTCAATCAATGAAAAACATTGTATCTTTGATTTCCGGTACAACAAATAGTTATGAGCAGGCATCAACTGTGGTCATCGCTGCTCTTGTGAAAAGAATGGAGATAAATGTCATCAACTCAGAGAGGGAGAGGCAAGTTCATTCTACCACGTGAACGTCACTGTGAGAATAAAACTGAATAATAAAAAAAACAAGAGCTAACTTTTACAAGTAGCCAAAATTTACACCGGGTGTTACAGACTTAAATCAAATGTATGTTTTTATTATATTGTAGAAATAATAATAATAATAGCAGCTCACTACTCAAAACACAGAGTACTTGGTCTTGAACCTGGTACCTTCAAGTTATAAGGCAGCAGTTCTTACCGCTGCACCATTCAAAAATACCTGTCGATTGACATTTAAGTTTGAGTTTTTAACTCATTGACATGTAAATCGAATGCTTTTTTTTTCTTTGGTTATATTCTTCAATAAAAGCACACGTGTTAATTTGATATTTGGATTAAAGTCTTCACACATTATACACTTCACGTCATTATTAGGAAAAAGTTTCTGCTTTAGATATGTGCAAGTGTTGCTTGTCTTAAGATTAAAATATAAATAACAATATAACAATATACTGTATTATTTACCCTATACAACTCCAGATCTCACACACAGATAAGGAGCCTTGGCTTGAGCTGGGAGAACTTTTTGCCCGATCTGAGCTCTGTCAAGGCAGGGGATGGGACAGCAGGCTGCTTGCTGCTTGTGCTGATTGACACATTTACAAAACAAAAGATGCAATTGGAGAGGTGCTGGAGTGCAAGATACCACCTCTCTACCTGAGTGTTTGAATGTTGCATCCATCTGTCCTCCTCTTCCAGGATGCTGTGTACAAAAAACTGCACAGGAGGGTTTATTTGCTCATGGATTTTTTTCAACATGTTTATATAAAAAGTTTATTTAGGCTTTCTGGGTAATCTGGCATATGGATTTTATATGTGACTGGACCTTTTTGCACTATCTCTGTATACTGGCCTGGCTACTTGTCCAATAGACTGCTTTCTGAGGCAAGTAATAATATCAGTACCTTCTGTCCTGAACTCAAGGTACGTTATCTGGCGGTCTTATCATAGCAGGTCTTCTGCTTGGCTTGTGACTTCTTCATGTTCACTTGAACCATCTTCAATCATTTTTCCCTGCATCTTTAAAACATACTTTAGCACATTCTTTGTAAGATTTTCATTCTTGTCTCCTTCCAATGCCTCTTTTAGGATCAGCAAGGAACCCCTTACATATAATTGCTCAAACAGGAAAACCCTGTTAATGACTGTGGCAATTCTTTGTATGCAAAATAACAAGTACAGCTTCCTTTGATATCTTCAGTCAATGCTCCAACAAAATAAAGTAAATAATCTGCTCAGTTGTATGTTGTGTGGGCTGTAGCAATTTAACACAAAAGACTCTCAATTGTGCCAGAAACTCTCTGGGAGAATTCCCACCTTCCACTCTAATTAGTGAAAACAAAGCCTACAAATTTCAGTGCTTGTTTCAAACTTTACAAGGATACCATCTTTTAAAGAGTCATATTCTAGAGACTTCTCTATGGTCAAAGCTGGAAATGGCACTCTGACCTTACTTGTCAACAATGGGACCAGGCCGATCACCCAATCAGTTGTTGGACATTTGCATACAACTGCCATCATTTCAAAAGTAGACGAGAAATGTTTAATGTCTGCTAACTCCTGGTAAGACATCATGTGGGGAAAATTTAATGTGTGAAAGGGCATCTTCCTTTCTACTGGTTCATGTGGTACAGGGGACTGAAGCTATTGGACCTGGTTCACCTCCTCCTGGTGTTGCAGATGTTTCCAGCACTGCTCTTTCCTCTGGTGCTTGGCCTCTTGGGCAGAAATAAATGATCTTCAAAGTGTCTCTGAAGTGTCTTACATTTACTGAACTAGAGTCTGTTCCAGGCTGAGCTGTGCCATTTTCAGATGTACTGACCTCAGGTACACTCTTAGGAGCCATACTGTCCTGTCTCCAAATATGCACAATCATAAAAACATTCTCATCATTCATTGGTATAGACCCCATCGCTGCCACCAAACAGTGGAGCCCTGCGCTTCTGGACCCTTAGCACAAATTGAAGAAAAACCAGTAGTGAGTAAGAGATGTACACAGATACTTGATAAATGTGCAAACAGTGCTGTTCTTTATTATAATAAAAGTGCAAAATAAAAAACAAGTATCATGCAGGTCACTAATTGCTCAGTCCAGCACTGACATAAACACAGGAAAAAATGCAAAAATCAGAGGTGGAAAAATAAAAAATGTATTTCCAATGCCACTATGGATACACAATACTGCCTTTATGCAGCAACAACAACAACATTTATTTGTATAACACATTTTCATACAAATAATGTAGCTCAAAGTGCTTTACAAGATGAAGAAAGAAAAAAAAGTATATAAAAATGAGGCAATACTAATTAACCAAAGAATAAAGTAAGGTCCAATGGCCAGGGAGGACAGAAAAAAAAAACTCCAGAGAGCCGGAGAAAAAAACAAAATCTGCAGGGGTTCCGAGGCCATGAGACTACCCAGCCCCCACTAGGCATTCTACCTAACATAAATGATCTCAATCAGTCCTCATGGTTTTCAGGCTTCACTTGGAAGAATTAGATAATGATATTCATGTGGACCTCTAGCTTTAAATCCAACAATGTAGGGACTGCATGGTACTTTGATCAGGTGGTGGTAGCACAGATCACCACCACAGAGATCTGGAAAAGAACAGCAGAGAACGTAGGGGTTAGTATGAATTTTGGAGCCATGAAAAAAAAAAGATTATTAAATTCATATACAGAATATCGGAGTTACACTAAAATAAATCTATGAGAAAGCCATGTTAAAATAATGGTTTTTTAGAAGTTTTTTAAAGTGCTCCACTGTATTAACCTGGTGAATTTCTATCGGTAAGCTATTCCAGATTTTAGGTGCATAACAGCAGAAGGCTGCCTCACCACTTCTTTTAAGTTTAGGTCTTGGAATTATATGCAAACACTCGTTTGAAGATCTAAGGTTATGATTTGGAGTGTAAGGTGAAAGGCATTCCAAGATATAGGATGGATATAAGGCCTTGTAAACCATAAGCAGTATTTTAAAGTCAACATTAAATGACATGGGTAACCAATGTAGTGACTTCAAAACTGGAGAAATGTTCTTGAATTTTCTTTTCCCAGTTAAGATTCTGACAGCTGCACTACTCTTTTTTGGGAAGTCCTGAGAGGAGTGCACTGCAGTAGACTAGTCAACTAAAAACAAAACCAATTTCTCAGCATCTTGCAAAGTTATAAGGGGTCCAATTTTTGCTATATTTCTTAAGTGAAAAAATGCTGTTCTAGTAACCTAATTAATATGTGATTAAAATTTAGGTCAAAGTCAATAATTACCCCTAAATTCTTTACCTCTGTCTTAACTTTCAAGCCTAATGGATCTAGTTTATTTCTAATACCCTCATTATATCCATTTTTGCCAAACACTAAGATTTCTAATTTCTTCTTATTTAGTTTGAGAAAATTACTACTCATGCATTCAGAAACACAAGACATTATGTCAATGAGACATGAGAGTCAGGGTCATCAGGCGCTATTGATAAATACAGTTGTGTGTCATCAACATAGCTGTGGTAGCTCACGTTATGCCTTGAGATAATCTGACCTAAAGAGCAGTGGACCTAAGATAGATCCTTGTGGAACATCATATAGAATATCATGTGTCTTTGAAATACAATTACCACAACTAACAATGAATTTTCTACCTGTCAAGTAAGACTCAAACCAATATAATACACTACCAGAGAGGCCCACCCACTGACTAAGGCAATTTATAAGAATATTGTGATCAGTGGTACCAGATGCAACACTCAGATCTAAGAGGATGAAAACAGATAAACAGCTTCTGTCTGTCATTTACCCGCAAGTCATTTACTACTTTAACGAATGCAGTTTGTGTACTGTGATTTGTTCTAAAATCTGACTGAAACTTGTCAAGAACAGCATGTTTATTCAAGTGATCATTTAGCTGCATAATGACTGCCTTTTCTAATATTTTACTTAAGAAAGGCAGGATGGAAATAGGTCTAAAATTTTTGAAAACAGAAGAGTTAAGATAAAGATTTGGGAAGACCCCCATATCTAATGATAAATTTACCAAGAACACTCTCAGCACATCAGATAATTGGAAAAAACTTGTTGGTAGTGGGTCATGGACACAGGTAAAGGGTCTCAGTTATTATCTATACTAATAAAAGGCAAAGCCCTCACTGACTGACTGACTGACTGACTGACTGACTGACTGACTCACTCACTCACTCACTCACTCACTCACTCACTCATCACTAATTCTCCAACTTCCCGTGTAGGTAGAAGGCTGAAATTTGGCAGGCTCATTCCTTACAGCTTCCTTGCAAAAGTTGGGCAGGTTTCATTTCGAAATTCTACGTTTAATGGTCATAACTGGAGTATTTTTCTCCATTTATTGTAATGGAGTTGAGCTTGAAAGCCGTGGGGGCGGAGTTTCGTGTGACATCATCACGCCACCCACGTAATCACGTGAACTGACTGTCAACGCACTATGTAGAAAACCAGGAAGAGCTCCAAAATGCGCTGAAGAAAACATGCATTATATAATTGAGAAGGCAGCGAAACAATAAGAAGCGAGCGAGTGACATATACTGTATTACCATATTCATCAGTGCAGCTACTTCGGAAACAAAGCAAGGTATAAACCTAAACTTTAAATTAAGTTAATAGACAGGCTGCCGCTGGCGTTTTTCATGCCCACGGGTAATGCGGGAAGGGGTGTGCTTATGCAAATTCTGAGAGACTGTGTTTGTGGGGGATTGACAGTTAAGGCGGGTGGAGGAGTCACGTCATCATATCCCCTCCCATTTACCTCATTTCGCTCTGAGCTGAGCTCCGCGGCTAACGCCGTCTTCCGAAGCAACTTCGTCACACTGCCACCTAAAGTCAAAACTTAAATATATAAAGTCAGCGTCGGAATATATAAAGTCAGCGCTGGAATATATAAAGTCAAATCTTGAATATATAAAGTCAGCGTCGGAATATATTGTCACGCTTGGGTCACAGATTTGCACAGAGACACAGGAGGTCGTAGAAACAAGAAGGATTTTTATTCAAACACTGCAAACACATGAGCTTAAACATGCTCCATGACAAGTCAGAGATGATAGTTCCGCTAGGGGCAGAGAGAGAGAGCGATAAAAGCAAGCAAACAATCAATTTTCAACTGACAGGCGCTGCACAAGGCTTTTAAGTTAGTGGAGTATCGCGCGAGGTTTGCATTACGCGTTATAGTGCAAGTGAGAAAGTAAGGAGCAATGTGAGGGTAGTCTGTGTTTCAGGGGTTGTGGTTTTCCCAGAGGCGTCTGTATCTTCTTGGGGTGCGATCAGCCCTCCAGCTCACACCCTCCCCCTCACCTTTATTCACATTTCCGTGAATCAAGCGACTCTCTGTACCAGGTTCATTTAGTCTTGATAATACGTCTGCGTTGACGTGTTCAGAACCTGGTCGATGTTTTACTGTGAAACGGTAAAAGTTGTAAGCCCAGAAACCATCTCATGAGGCGAGAGTTTGTATCTTTCTGTCGGTATGACCATTGAAGTGGAGCATGATCAGTTACCAAAGTGAAGTTTCATCCCCACACGTAATAGCGAAGCCCTCCAGCTCACAATATAAAGTAAGCGCTGGAATATATAAAGTCAAAACTTCAATATATAAAGTCATCGTCGGAATATACAAAGTCAGTGCTGCAATATCCATCCATTTCCCAACCCGTTGAATCCGACCACAGGATCACGGGGGTCTGCTGGAGCCAATCCCAGCCAACACTGGGTGCAAGGCAGGAACCAATCCTGGGCAGGGCAAATGCATCATTTTCAAAACATTAGCCGAACAGTGTTTTTTTAATTTATTTTTCTGAATACGTTTTTGTTAACTTACTTCAGTTCAGAGTCGTTTCAATCAATATATTTTGACTTTGAGTTTATATATTCAGGAATGAGTTTATATACTCCGATGTTGACTTTATATAATCAGGAATGACTTTATAAATTCCGACGCTGACTTTATATATTCAGGTTTTCACTTTATATATTCCAGCGCTGACTTTATATATTCTGACGCTGACTTTAAATATTCAAGTTTTGAATTTATATATTCCAGCGATGACTTTATATATTCAAGTTTTGACTTTATATATTCCAGCGGTGACTTTATTTATTCAAGTTTTGACTTTATATATTTAGAAAAAAGTTTTGACTTTATATATACCGACGCTGACTTTATGTATTCAAGTTTTGACTTTATATATTCCGACAGTGACTTTATATATTCGGGAATGACTTTATATATTCAAGTTTTGACTTTATATATTCTGACGCCGACTTTATATATTCAGAAAATCAATGTATTTGCCTGTTTCGCACCCCATAGTATATGTGTGTGTGTATATATGTACACATGTATGTATATATATATATATATATGCCAGCAGCACTCATGACAATGACAAAACAATTACGTTGTCAATCATGCTACGTTATTATTAAAATGTTTCCTTTTCTTTTTACTTCTCCGCTGCCAAGCGTGGGTATTTTGCTATATATATATATATATAGATAGATATAGATATATAGATATATATAAATATGACAACAACACTCATGTCAATGACAAAACAATTACATTAACAATCATGTTATGTTATTTTTAAAATTTTTCCTTTTCTTTTTCATAACTTCTTTTATAC
>JANRMT010054304.1:0-14793 GCA_026402145.1 Polypterus bichir lapradei
AGCAGAATACCCGCGCTTCGCAGCGGAGAAGTAGTGTGTTAAAGAAGGTATGAAAAAGAAAAGGAAAAATTTTAAAAATAATGTAACATGATTGTTAATGTAATTGTTGTGTATATATATATATATATAGCAAAATACATATCTATATACATATCTACATATACATATATATAAATGCATACCTATCTACATCATATATACACACATTTACATACATACACACACAGGCACACACATATATATAATTTGTGTGTGTATGTATGTATGTATGTATGTATGTGTGTGTGTGTGTGTGTGTGTATATACACATACATACAAACATACACACAGGTATATATAAATATATGTGTATATATGTATGTATGTGTCTATATGTGTGTGTATAGCTTTGATCACTGAGTGCAAGGGAAAAATAATAAAATGTAGTCTATAAGTTATTAAACAGTAAAACATTAACGTTTTAAGAAGTAAAGGTACATTGAGCACTACTGGAGTGGTTGCGGGTAAACTACATTTTAAAGACGGTATAACAGAAGAGGTAAGTAGTACTAACAGCAGCTAAAATGTATATGGATCATCTCTCGGTAGTAGATCCCTTTTGAAAGGCGCTACACGACGGCTGTGGTATAGAAATTACATTTTCTATGTGAAAGTCCAAATTTCTGCCTCTGGTAATGTGCCTTACCAGCAATTAAAGAAAATTAGTTTTGTGTCCTCTGCAGTGTTAAGAGAGAAAGGCTTTGGTTTGGGATAAAAGGAAAAAAGGTGTAAAGAAAGGAAAGTTGCCTTTTTCTTTTATATAGTATAGAGCAGTGATGGCGAACCTTTTAGAAACCGAGTGCCCAAACTGCAACTTAAAACTCACTTATTTATCACAAAGTGCCAACACGGCAATTTAACCTGAATACTGACAGGTTTAACCTGAAAACAACCCATACATTAACATCTTTTGTCTTAAAAGAAAAACATAATAACAGAGCTTTCAATGATACAAACAACTTTTTATTGAAAGGTAAAAGTCTGCATTCGGTATGGTTTTGAACAATTAATGTGATTTTTGCTGTTGTATGCATGCTGATAATTTGTTTAACCTTGGCTCACACTTTGTAAGTTTGAGAGCAACACATGCAGCACTCAGGTCATCTGTTAGTCTGTTTCTGGTGTCAGATTTGATAGAATTCAGCAGTTCTCAAACTGTGGGCCGCACAAAGTAACAAAAAAGGGGGCACGAATGTTGCCATATGTGGCGTAAGTTCGGTATTCGTAGGGAAATTTTAAACTTGTAGCGGTGTATTGGCAGCAAAAAATATAGGAATACATTTTATTAGGGTTTCAAAAAAACGTTTGGGGGTTGCATTTAAAACTGTTATGAAAACTTGGGTCGCAAGTAGTTAAAGGTTGAGAAACGCTGATATAATTCAAAGCATGAAAACAGCTGCTCACAACCATAAGATGTTCCAAACAAAGTAAGGAAAGCAATCCCAAATGCCTTCATTGACTTAAAATTATTTGGCAGAGAATTCCACACTTTAAGGATTCCATTTTCAGAAGTAACTGTGCTGTCCTTTGTCATCCCTTCTATCTTCTCAAGTGTTTCACGCAGGTCTTTCCCATTAACCCCCGTTTCCATTTCCATTCCCTTTCCCGTGTGCGCGCGCTCTCTCTCTCTCTCTCTTTCTCTTTCTTTATCCCCTTTCCATCCACCTCACGTTTCTCTTCTGTATTACGGGGTCGTGGATCAGGTGTGGCGATTAGCATCTCCCGGCAACAATTACAGATTCGGACGACTCCTCACCTGTGCGCTTAAGCGAGGACCGCCCGCATCACAAAGCTCCCGGAAACCGCTCCGGCCACTCTACCATAACCCCCTTTAAGCCGCGAGTGCGACGATTATCTATTAAAACTGGCCTTTTCAATTTTGAGCTGTGGACCAGCTATACCACATCACCTCCAACCCCACCACGGGAATCACAGACTCAACAGGCTGCAGTCAGTGCCGCACCCTCACGCCGCATGTGAGCCGCCCGCCTTACCCCAGACAGGAGAGGGTGGAAGCGCTCCCATTGGGCTGCTGGGCAGAGGGGCGGGTGATGTGAGAAAAGTCCTCCGGCACACGTGAAGAAGGGGAGCAGCCCGGTCCCGCATCCCTCTGGCTTTATAGTAACGAACTCTGTGCTGGGTTGAAGGCGCGCGTGCCCACAAAGAGGGCTCTGAGTGCCCCCTTTGGCACGCGTGCCATAGGTTCGCCACCACTGGTATAGAGAGATGTGTTCGCTGACGATATGAGCGCCTTTTGGGGACAGTCGCGGTGGGTCTTGTGCAGACTGGTGAGACGTCCCAGCTATTAATCGGCTGTGATGGCACTGTCAGTCCTTCACTCCTGTGCGTGTCTTCATAATCCGAGCTGACGACCTCATAATCGTATACGTGCAAAATAAAGTGCGAAGCGCCTTAATATTATTTTGCCGCAGAAGCGCAGTCAGCGTCTGAAAGGCCGGCACAGCTATGCGCGCGCGCGCCGGCTGCTCGACTTTTGTAGGGCAGGAGACGCCAGTTTTTGCAGACACGTTCACATGATCAAAAGTCTCCGCGCTCTTTGGAGGTCATTCATATACAAAATACCCGCGCCTCACAGCGGAGAAGTAGTGGGTTAAATAAGTAATGAAAAAGAAAAGGAAACATTTTAATAATAACGTAACATGATTGTCATGAGTGTTGCTGTCATATATATGCCTGCCTAAATAAGTCACCCTCGCTTCGCTCTTACTTTTTTACCGTTCATTTAATCATGGCTAGTGGCGGAAAAATTATAAAATGGAAGGAGGATTACACTGAGTATGGCTTTACCAAAACAATTATTGATGGCGAATCGATTATTCATAAAGCTTGAATTGGTGATCTGTTTTTGTGTGTTAACCTCATATTTTTTCATACTTCTTCTCAAACCAAGTTGGTGCGAGGCTAAAATGAATTGGGATGCGCTGATCAATGTAATCGGTGTACCAGGAAATCATGCATTGACAAAAGTTCCCCTTTGATTGTAATGCAAAGTGTGATTAAATGCATTATTTTTTAACGCGTTATGGAGCACATGCATCGAAGCTTCTCAGCTGTGCTTGTGCTAAGAAAATTAAACATTTTAAAAATAACGTAACACGATTGTCAATGTAACCTTTTGTAAGTAGTGCCTGGAGGATTCAGTGTTGAGAAAGTCTAGAGACAGCGTGTGTATTAACTTGGTGGCAGTGTGACGAAGTTGCTTCGGAAGACGGCGTTAGCCGCGGAGCTCAGCTCAGAGCGAAATGAGATAAATGGGAGGGGATATGATAACGTGACTCCTCCACCTGCCTTAACTGTCAATCCCCCACAAACACAGTCTCTCGGAATTTGCATAAGCACACCCCTTCACCTGCAATTTTAACTTAGTTACAAAGTGATCAAAACTCTCGTTTATATCCTGCGTTCTCTCATTAAACTTGTATCCCGCATTACCCGTGGGCATGGAAAACACCAGCGGCAGCCTGTCTATTAACTTAATTTAAAGTTTAGGTTTATACCTTTCTTTGTTTCCGAAGTAGCTGCAATGATGAATATGGTAGTATATGTCACTCGCTCGCTTCTTATTGTTTCGCTGCCTTCTCAATTATATAATGCATGTTTTCTTCAGCGTATTTTGGAGCTCTTCCTGGTTTTCTACATAGTGCGTTGACAGTCAGTTCACGTGATTACGTGGGCGGCGTGATGATGTCACACGAAACTCCGCCCCCACGGCGGTCAAGCTCAACTCCATTACAGTAAATGGAGAAAAATACCTTCCAGTTATGACCATTATGCGTAGAATTTCGAAATGAAACCTGCCCAACTTTTGTAAGGAAGCTGTAAGGAATGAGCCTGCCAAATTTCAGCCTTCTACCTACACGGGAAGTTGGAGAATTAGTGATGAGTCAGTCAGTCAGTCAGTCAGTCAGTCAGTCAGTGAGTGAGTGAGTGAGTGAGTGAGGGCTTTGCCTTTTATTAGTATAGATATATAGAATCCATCAAGGAAGAAAAATGAAAAACATTATTTGTACAAAATCTTAATTTATTTATCCATTCCTAAATAATTAAACAGGCAGGCTATTTCGTGCAATACGCGGTTTGTTAAAATGGATGACTCCCGCTCTTACGTGCAAGTCTGCGTGGATATTATGAAATATCGTATCTGTTCAAGTTCTATTTAAATTTTAAATAGAAGGAATTTTTATTTAGTCGACAGAAATATCTTTGGTAGGAATGTAAGTTAAATGTATGCATCATTGCATAAATTTTCACTATACAAATGTAAAGAGTAAATTCGCCTTACATTCCAACCAAAGATATTTGTGTCGACTAAATCAGGGGTGTCAAACTCAATTGCACAGGGGGCCAAAATCCAAAACACACTTTAGGTCGCGGGACGAACAGGATAAACATTTACTGAACACACTAAAACTAAACTTTTAAAACTTAACTTTTTTTTAACATAAATATGAATAAAAACAGACAGGAATATTATTCCTGAATAAATCAACTCAAACCTTAAATAACTTATATTTTGCTCTCCATAAAAATATATCCTGTCTAAATTATACAAGTTAGAAATAAAGTAAAACGTTAAAAGAACAAACATTCAAATTTCTTTAATCTTATGTAATTTTATATAAAAAATACACTTAAATTTTAAATATCCCAAAAGATTTTGCTCTCCATAAAAATATATCCTGTCAAAATTATACAAATTCAAATATGAACATGCTGCATAAGAAAACCTGGAAATATAAATAAAATTTGTTCTTTTCAGCAATAACAAATCAAATCATTCAGTTGTCTTTGCTCATATGTCATTTTATCAGAGCTGGACACCTGGCATCTTTTTTTGGCAACAAGTTCGTTTATGTTTGGTGTGAGGTTCTGTGTTGTGGAGATTCTCAAGATGGACTGCAGGTGCTCATCAGTGAGGCGACTCCTGTGTGCTGTTTTGTTAGTCTTCATCACTGAGAAGAGCTTCTCACACAGATATGTGCTACCAAACAAGCACAAGGTTCGAGCCGCATGTAGACGGAGCTGGAGCATTTCTGCGGGAATGGAGTGAATAAACTGTGCGGGCCCTGCAGTATCGTACTTTGCCTTCAGTGTGTCATTACACTGCAGCTCAATCACCTCCATCTGAATCTGCACAGGTGCAGTTTCTACATCGACGGCAAATGGGTTGCGAAACAACTCAAAATTTTTTTTTTGTTCTTCAAAGTCACCAAAGCGCCGTGCGAACTCAGTGCGCTCAGTTTATCAGCAAAGTGCGTATTTGGGAACACCGTTGTGCCGACTTGGTTCAACATTACTTGGCAACAGGGAAAGTGGGGCAAGTTGCACTGGTGCATTTGTGTCTCCCATAAAAGCAGCTTCACTTGAAATCACTTTGTGATTTTGCACGGGTAAAAACGTCTGCTGAAGTGTCAGATTCTTCTTTAACTCTTCTGCTTTCTGTATCTTCTGCATTGCATTCAGGTCTTTCAGGTTATCCTGATGTTTTGTCTCATAGTGCTGTATTAGATTAAATTCTGTAATTACAGCCACATTAGCTCCACAAATGAGACACACGGGTTTACTGGTAATGTCAGTAAACATATACTCAGCCTCCCATCGGTTTTTAAAGGCTCTATTTTCAGAATCAACTTTTCTCTTCGGCATCGTGTGGGCTAGCTTGGCAATAACTTGCAGCATCATAAGCTAGACTTGATTAACGCGGTAAGTGTTTGGCAAGGCAGCTGAAGCGCTGCATTATGGGATCTGTAGTTTACTGTGTTACCAGCGCTTCATATCCCCGGACCATTAATAACAATAATATATAAAATGATCTCGCGGGCCGGATATAATTACACGCCGGGCCAGATGTGGCCCGCGGGCCTTGAGTTTGACACATATGGACTAAATACAACTTGAAAAGATATATTTTTTCGAATGTGATCGCGCAATTCAGATCGAGTTGACGCGCACCGACGCATCGAGCCCGCGTGCTATTTGTGGTTTCAATAAGTCACCCTCCCCTCGCTCTTACTTTTTTACCATTCATCTAATGAATACACTGAGTATGGCTTTACCAAAACAATCATTGATGGCAAATAGTCTTTTCAAATGAAATTTGCCTCCGATTAGTCCCAGCAACGCGCTTTCTTTCGACTCTTACATTTTTGTAGCTGTGATGTGTGCATGAATGTAATCGATGCACCAGGAAATCATGCACTGACAAAAGTTCCCCTTTGCTTGGAATTGAAAGGGTGATTAAATGCGTTATTTTTTTAACGCTTTATGGAGTACATGCATCGAAGCTTCTCAGCTGTGCTTGTGCTAAGAAAAGGAAATATTTTAAACATAACGTAACATGATTGTGAAAGTAATAGTTTTGTGACCGTTATGAGTGTTGCTGTCATCAAGGATTTGATCATCATTATTTCTTGCAATTAGGTTCGAATTTGGAGGATGTGTTTATGTAATGTTAGCTAAGACCCGGCACTTAAAAGTTTCTTGCTACAGCAATTTTAACTCCGTTACAAAGTGATCCAAAGTGTCGTTTATACCTCGTGTCTTCTCAGTAAACTTGTATGTCGTGAATACCGTCATTCGTCGTAGGCATGACAAACGGCAGCGGGAGTGTGTCTATAAACTTAATGTAAACTTACAGTTCACGCCGTGCTTTGTTTCCGCAGTAGCTGCACTTATGAATATGCATTGGCCTCGCTCACTGAGTGCAAGGGAAAAAAATAAAATGTAGTCTATAAGTTATTAAAAGTAAAACATTAACGTTTTGTTCAGTTTCTTGCTACAGCAATTTTAACTCCGTTACAAAGTGATCCAGTCTCGTTTATACCTTGTGTCTTCTCAGTAAACTTGTATCTCGCGAAAACCGTCATTTGCCGTAGGCATGACAAACGGCAGCGGGAGTGTGTCTATAAACTTAATATAAACTTACGGTTCACGCCGTGCTTTTTTTCCGCAGTAGCTGTACTTATGAATATGCTTGTATGCATCACTTGCTTCATAATCTTTTTCTGCCTTCTCAATTGTGAAATGGCATTTTTTGCTCAGCGCTGTTTGCAGGTCTTCCTTGTTCTCTATGTACTTACGTAGGAGGCGTGATGATGTCACATGAAACTCCGCCCCCCACAGCCATCCAGCTCAACTCCATTACATTATATGGAGAAAAATACCTTCCAGTTATGACCATTACGCGTAGAATTTCAAAATGAAACCTGACCAACTTTTGTAAGGAAGCTGTAAGGAATGAGCCTGCCAAATTTCAGCCTTCTACCTACACGGGAACTTGGAGAATTAGTGATGAGTCAGTGAGTGAGTGAGGGCTTTGCCTTTTATTCGTGTACTAGCAAAATACCCGCGCTTCGCAGCGGTGAAGTACTGCCTTAAAATTTTTATTAAGAAGAAAATTAAACCTTTTTAAACTGAGGGAAAATATACCAATAATTATTTGTTAAGGATCTCTTTGTATGCCACGTTGTCAGTTCGGCCCTCCAGTTGTAATATGACCAAGCTGTAGCTGTGCGCTGAGCTTACTCTTGAGCATGCAATGTACAGTTGGCCATGTGAATAGTAATCTTGTCTCAAATCTCACAGCTTGGATTGCTGCTGTCATAATCGGTTTGAGTTTCATGGTTTGTTTCAGTTACGACAGTATTTGTAGGACTTGTGTTGAAGAGACATTCGGCATCTGTCAAGCGTTGTAAGTATACAACCAGTTTCATTGATAACTTCACATCCAGCTTTTGAGAGTTTAAACATTTCTAAACATCAAAGTGTCCACTACTGAAATCGTCACCTGTGAATCTAAGATGTTTAAGAGGCATTGGCGGTTGTCCAAAGGTGTAAAATATTTGGCCATTTCGGTACACTTAAGCATTTCACTCTTCTAGTGCTCCTGTGTAGTATAATTATCTCCTGTACCGTCATCAGTCCACACCTTGAACCTGTCCCAGTCATTCAATACATAAGACACAATGTTCCTCCGGATATCAATAGTGAGCCTGATATGGTCGTGCAATATGTAACAAAGAGAATGGAAAAGGCAGGTGCCATCTCCGGGCATGGAAACCACTTGGTAAGTGACAGTTCTTTGATCGATGGTGATCACCTCGATAGACATGTTAATGGAGATACGGTTGGAATGATAAAGGAAATGGGTACCTGAACAATGTAAAGTAAGTCTAAAATACCTATACAATAACTATAATCGTAATAAATGAACAATAAAACAGCGGAGAAGCCGTGGATTAAATAAAAAGGCTGTAGTTATCAGCAGGGAGACGTGAATACCGTGGCGAAGCAAGGAAGGGAATGTAGAGACTGGAGCGACAGGCGGCCTTACATAGGCAGGCAGCCAACAACGTGGGAGGCGTTGTGATGGGGGACCCAACGCCGCCTCACACGGTGACCGAGCTGCAGACTATGGACGTATATATGTACGTAAGTAGGATTCAGTTAGCGTTGGGAACCCGCGTACCAAATTTCTTGAAGATGGGCCCATAAGTAACAAAGACCGTTGAAAAGTTCAATATGGCAGCCGATAGTGGCATCATATCACCGAAATAAGTACCAAATTTCAGCCTTCTACCTATGAATAAGAAAGTTCAACATGGCAGACGTTGTTGACCATTATGACCGTTACGCGTAGAATTTTGAAATGAAACCTGCTTAACTTTTGTAAGTAAGCTGTAAGGAATGAACCTGCCAAATTTCAGCCTCCAACCTACACGGGAAGTTGGAGAATTATTGATGTTTGGAAAATTCAATATGGCGGCCGACAGTGGCGTCATACCACCAAAATAAGTACATACATCGGTTTTGGTTAGCGTAGGGAAGCCACCTACCAAATTTCATGAAGATGGGGTCAGCCAACTACCTACACGGGAAGTTGGAAAATTAGTGACGTTGGAAAGTTCAATATGGCGGCCGACAGTGGCGTCATACCATCGAAATAAGTACATACATCGGTTAGCGCAGGGAATCCGCCTACCAAATTTCGTGAAGATGGGGCCATAAATAAGAAAGTTCCACATGGTGGACATTGTGAAAATTAGTGACGTTGGAAAGTTCAATATGGCGGCCGACAGTGGCGTCATAACATCGAAATAAGTGCATACATTGGTTTCGGTTTGCGCAGGGAATCCGCCTACTAAATTTCGTGAAGATGGGGCCATAAATAAGAAAATTCAACATGGCGGACGTTGTCGACCGTTATCGACCGTTATGACCGTTACGTGTAGAATTTCGAAATGAAACCTGCTTAACGTTTGTAAGTAAGCTGTAAGGAATGAGCCTGCCAAATTTCAGCCTTCTACCTACACGGGAAGTTGGAGAATTAGTGACGTTGGAAAGTTCAATATGGCGGCTGACAGTGGTGTCATACCACCGAAATAAGTATGTACATTGGTTTCGGTTAGCGCAGGGAAGCTGCCTACCAAATTTCGTGAAGATGGGGCCATGAATAAGAAAGTTCAACATGGCGGACATTGTTGACCGTTATGACCGTTACACGTAGAATTTCGAAATGAAAGCTGTTTAACTTTTGTAAGTAAGCTGTAAGGAATGAGCCTGCCAAATTTCAGCCTTCTACCTACACGGGAAGTTGGAGAATTAGTGATGTTTGGAAAATTCAATATGGCGGCCGACAGTGGCGTCATACCACCAAAATAAGTACGTACATCGATTTTGGCTAGCGCAGGGAAGCCACCTACCAAATCTCGTGAAGTTGGGGTCAGCCTTCTACCAAAACGGGAAGTTGGAAAATTAGTGACGTTGGAAAGTTCAATATGGCGGCCGACAATGGCGTCATACCATCGAAATAAGTACATACATCGGTTTTGGTTAGCGCAGGGAAGCCGCCTACCAAATTTCGTGAAGATGGTGCCATAAATAAGAAAGTTCAACATGGCGGACGTTGTCGACCGTTATGACCGTTACGTGTAGAATTTCGAAATGAAACCTGCTTAACTTTTGTAAGTGAGCTGTAAGGAATAAGCCTGCCAAATTTCAGCCTTTTACCTACACGGGAAGTTGGAGAATTAGTGATGAGTGAGTGAGTGAGTGAGTGAGTGAGGGCTTTGCCTTTTATTAGTATAGATATATATCTATCTATATATACCATATATATCTATCATATATATCATATATGTCATATATACTGTATATGTACAGTATATTTACTCATGTACCACACGCCCTCGTGTAAGATGCGCACCCTAATTTTTACAAAGAAAATCGCGAAAATCATTTTGCCCCATGTATGACGCACATTGGGATTGTATAGGAAGCGTTTAGAGAAAGAAAGAGCGCGAGAGCAAGCGCGAGTGCAAGTAAGCGACCAAGGGAGAGAGAGAGAGCAAGCGTGAGTGTGCGAGCAAGCAAGCGAGAGAGAGAGAGTGCAAGTCCGCGAGCGAGAATGAGAGAGAGAGAGCGCGAGTGCGCAAGCAAGCGAGCAAGAGAGAGCACGAGTGCACGAGCAAGCGAGCGAGCGACAGAGAGAGAGAGAGAGACAGCGAGCCCAAGCAGAAGAAGTAACATTACAGAATTACATTTCCTTGTGTATGATTCGCACCTGATTTTTTTAATGCTAATTTTCAGGAAAAAATGTGCACGTGGTACATGCGTCCATACGGTATATATAGCTATATCTCTATCTATCTATATCGAGAGAGAGAGAGAGAGAGAGAGAGAGAGAGAGAGAGAGAGAGAGAAAATATAGTATATACTATACTAGAGAATAATTAACTGAATAGAAGACCCGGTGAAGAGAGCATTGGTGATGCAATACCTCCCCTGGGACACTAGAGGGTAGCCCTTCAAGGCAGCTGTGGCACCATGGCTTCCTACAGGGAATGCTGGGTGCTGGAGTTTGGAACAGGCCGTCTGGGGGAGCTGTAGAGCCCTATACTGGACTTCCACCACATCCGGGAGTGATTCCAGGCAACACTGATGAGCAACCTGGAACACTCCCACGACCTGAATAAAATGAGCCGCCTCACTCCATTCTGGGGCCAGAGTAGAGAGGAAGAAATACAAAACCTGTGTGGAGAACTGGAGGAAGAAGGACTGTGCTGTCATTTTTGACATTATTTGTATGCTGTGAAAAGGAATAAAGGTGTGTGTTGTATGGTGAACCTATGTCCTGTTGGGGCGGCTGTATGCGCCCTGGGCTTCACAAGACATACACACACATACACACACACACACACACACACACACACACACACACACACACACACACACACACACACACAGAGAGAGAAAGGTATTAATTTACCTTTTCTTGTTTCTCTGCTGTTCTGCTATCTGCTCCTGCAGCTCCTGTCTGTACCTTTCTTTTCTTCTCTGCTCTTCTTGATTTTTATCAGTCTCCCCTACAAGTCAAAAAAATATATATAAAAGCAATTCAAAACTGATACAGAAGTATTATTTATAATTTATTCAAGATCAGCTTATAAGGAAACATTACTGCAAACTTACCAATTATTAGTCCGGTAGCAAAACGTTCCTCATGCTTTTTAGTTGAAGACTGTAACCTCTCGTTAGGCCTGGAAGATCACATAAATGCTTGAGACTTCCAAAAAAAATATTTATCTGAACATTTCAGAAATGTAAAAATATGTATAAACAGTAGATGGATAAAACTTTGTGACTTCTAGGCCTGTATAAAATTGTAATCTTCCTACATTATGTGTCCTAATAATAAGAGTGTTCGATTTCAACAAATCAAAAATTGTATCTTCTAACTTGGAATATCTTTATACTATCTCTGATCACACACACACGTGTCATGTATAGTATATAAAATTAAGGAAAACATATAAAAGAGTTATGCTCCTTGATTTCTCCAGCACTTTCTTCAATATCTACTTCTCATTATGGAGAGATAAAGGTGTCACAGGTGAACACTCCCTTGGTGTTTAATTTAATTAATTGGCCATTGGACCTTACACTTATTCTATGTTAATTAATGTTGACTTATTTTATTTTCTTACTGTGTCTCTTATTTTTCTATTCTTCATTATGTAAAGCACTTTGAGCTACATTTTTTTGTATGAAAATGTGCTATATAAATAAATGTTGTTGTTGTTGTTGTGTACTGGATTATAGATTATCTGACTTGCACGCCACAGGCTATATAGCTACAAGGTGTGTTTCAAACAGATTATTGGCAGTACTGGGGTTCAAGGGGAGACTGCAATGGCTTCATTCCAGTTTAAACTCTATACCTCTGACATCAAGTATAATTCTGATGCACATTACCTGCAAAGGTTTTCAGCTGACTCCATAATTGTGGGGTATATTAGTAGGAGGAGAGAGGAGGAATACACAAGTTCAATGACTAGTTTCGTAAAATGATGTCAATGTATCCATCTCCAGCATAAAACCAACATGACTACAGAAACAGTTATGGACTTGAGCAGGAATAAGGCCATACTGAGCCCTGTTTCCATTCAAGGTGAAGACTTAGAGGCGGTACAGTACCATGTTCCCTTCCAGCCATCCCTGGATTAATTGGCCATGATGTTTTCTCCAGCTGTGTCAGTGGGGGCATCTCATATCGCTTTATAAAGACACTGCAAGTCAGTTAAAATCTGCTAAATCTCATGTGCCACAACTTTGTGTTTTCTGCGTGTATTAATTACCCGTGCGATGGAGGACACAGTATAGATTGGACATCCATGACCAAACTTAGCAGAGCTGTTCAGGTTCAAGGACATAAATCTGAGCAGTTTTATTATGTTGATTTAAGCTCCACTTGCCAAAAAACTATGGAGGTATTTGTATATATGGTGTCATTCTCAAACTTATGAAAACATAAGGAAGTTTGCTGACTTTTTAAACTAAGGTGTAAAATACAGCACGAATGATAAAAATATACTTGATATTCTAAAGATACTGCAGTGAAATTCTGAAAGCCAAACAGAGGTAAATTTAAGAAATGTAAGAAACAAAGACCATATATTGATAAGTTGGCTATTAGAAATGAAGGATCAGTATATTATAAAAAAAAAAGCTTCCATAAAAATAAAATATATAATTAATTTTATGTAACACCAAAAACAGTTGATCAATTGAGTATACAGATATTTTTAAAAATATAAATGCATTTTTATTTACATTTTAAGTAGTGTTTTAACTGCCAGTAGCAATTAATTGCTTCAAAGGGCAAACATATTTTCTGCATAATTTTTCTATTGCCATGGACTTCTGTTCCAAATCACTGAGTATTTGTAAAAATATGGTATATAAAATGCAAATTCAGATCCACCTCATTTATTTTTCTAACATTATATACAAAATACAAAACTCTACCATTAAACACTTTCCTATATTTTAATGAATTTGTCGATAAATAAAGCAAAAATGTAATTCTGACCTTTTACTTACACTAACACTACAGACAGGACAAACCAAACAAGTCATTACAAAAGAGAAATGCTGCTAAATACGTTTACACTGGTGTTTCAAAATCTACATGAGGTTCTATGGAATACTTTGATGGAGGAATAACTAGTTGAAATTACCACTTCAAATCAATTTTTTTTCTTTCAGTATTTGACTGGGTCACTTTGGAATGAACAGTATGCATTTTAACTAAAACAAAAATAATCACCTCGTTCTTCCTGTATTCGAGGATGGTCTCTTATTCTTCTTTTCCCAATAATCATCTTCATAGTCTAACTGAGCATCCTCTAATCTCTCTCTATATGACCTGTGATTTGAAGGAAAAAGGAACTTGAACACAGGCAGAAAAATAACTTAAAGCATATTAATGATTCCAAATGATAATTATACCAATGATTTTCTTAACAATTAATTTTTTTCTTAGCATAAATATATACATAATCAAATCAGCACAGAAGTGTAGAATCTTTTTAAAATAGAATTTGAAATTCAGAAGTCAGAAAAAGTAGAAGAATCCCAGATAATGGCTTCCTAATTCTAATCCATGGTAATGAAGTTGAATGTTTGAGCTTTATTACAACTTCTTTTTTAACAATATGCATCTTCCTTCATCATATGAACTGCTTTACTTGTATTTTTTTGGGATATACGTAAAAAGAATAGTTAAATCTAAATATACCTAATTGATAGATATTTTAATTTAGTACAGGTAACTGATAAAAGGAAAAAAAAGCCAATGTACAGAGCCTTAAAAGGGCTCCTCGACAGGGAAGCAACACCGTCTTTTTATATAAAATTCCTTCATTTAGTGCTTTAATGATTTTAGTGATGCCTAAAGCAGTATCTTCCCATTTAGATAGGGTTAGTGGGATTCTCAGGCCATATCACAAACACTGCTGTCAAACTCCTCAGTAAACCTGGGTTCTCAAACATGGATCTGGACGGCTGCAGATTTTAGTTCCACAAAGTTTCCCAATTAGAAGCCGGGGATTTAAATTTATTTAATTGCCATTTGACTGCAGAGTTTGTTAAAGGATTCTACTGGCGATGTAAATGCACTATGACACTGTACGTTTTCCATTACTGAGAACATCATTTATAGGTTTTGTGAACAACCACAGATCTGTACTTTTGTTCTTCCTTCTCCTGTCTCCCTTTATTACTGACTAGCAGAATACCCGCGCTTCGCAGCGGAGAAGTAGTGTGTTAAAGAAGTTATGAAAAAGAAAAGGAAATATTTTAAAAATAACGTAACATGATTGTTAATGTAATTGTTTTGTCATTGATATGAGTGTTGTTGTTCTCTCTCTCTCTCTATATATATATATATATATA
>JANRMT010054322.1:0-13212 GCA_026402145.1 Polypterus bichir lapradei
TGGGGAAGTCCTCTGCAAAAAAAGGAGTCGCCTGAAGCCCAGCACAGCAGAACAAATTATTTTTCTAAATAAAAATGACTAAAACCGCTGCACTCGCCAACTTTATTGCAAGCTTCCCAGGTCAAAGTTCTTGAGGATCCACATCCTAGTGATTACTTGATGCAACTGGACAGAACTGGTTGGGTTTTTGTACAAATTACTTTGTCCACTCATGTTTTTGGGTTATTGCAAACTATGTCTTTATTAAAACTTAATTTGAAATATCAAACTGGCTGAGTGGTGTGTTTTTTTTTGTTTTTTTTTTTGTAGGATGTGCAACACATCGACTTTGCATTGTCCAGATTTGTTTTCCATAGTGACACATTTCTTTATGTTGTACAAAGATGGGACTATTATAAAATTCAACCCAGGAGTTATTTTAATAAAACTCGTGCATAATTGATTATAAAGGAAACTATAATGAATTGCCATGTGGTTATTTCAATTAAGCACCACGGTATTGTATTATACTGTATGTAAACGTTAAAGTACTTCAGTGCAAATTTAAGAGCATTTCACATTGGACTATTTACAGTGTAATGTATTGTGGCTACAGTATTACTGTTTTTACTAGCAATTCTTCTAGTACTTGCAAAATTTAGAGTGATAGTGATGGACCAATCGCATTTCCACGAGGTGTACTCTAGTTTGAGTTTAATTCAAATACTGATATATGCTGGTTTTACATTGGAATTAAAATATGAATATACATTGTGCGGAATAAATTTCCGATTAGGAGTCTAACACCATCCAGGGCAGGCTCCTGTCTTCAGGTTTTCAAGGAGCATTGTCGCATAATCGGAACAATATCTATCAAACGCATCAGGCAACGGAAATCTGCAATCCCCAACAGATGCTGACCAGGTTTGTTATCGAACATGAGAGCTGGCGGTGTGCGACTGGTGCAATTGTTCAAGCCACCGTTACGCATACATTAGGCGCCTGCACTGATTACCGTTGTTTAGAAGTAAACGTATACTGTATAGTCAACGTTGACCCGATTACTGCAGCATAATTGGTTGCTAAGCGTATGCTGAGTTACAATGTTTGACATTTATTGCCAGTTATAATTTTGACTTCAAAGATATCTATCACAACTTCAGACATTCAGGTTTCATCTGCAATGTTCTGATAAGACTTGAATTATTAAATGTGATTTTAATACAAACGGCCAGGAGGGGTCACTAGAGAGGTGAGTGTCAAATGCTTCGAAGCTTCGATACGATTTCCGACACTATTGCTTCAAACGTTTTGATGCTTCGTGAGGCTTCACTCCGCCTATAACTAGCGTCCGATCTCGTCTGATCTCGAAAGTTTAACACGCATGCGCTCTGCCAGTACTTTGATGGAAGACAGCCTGGGACACCGAGTGCTGTAAGCTTTTTTTTTTCTTTACAAGCGAAGTCAATCTGGGCGCCAGTGTATGGCTGGGAAATGCATCTTTATGCTTTCCATTGCAAACGGGCTCCCCCGATCTTCAGTATTTAACCAGCAAGAAGTAGCGTGGCTCTCGAATACTGCCATACCTCTGTGAAAGCGTCCGATCTCATGTGATCTCGGAAGTTTACCACGCATGCGCTCTGCCAGTACTTTGATGGAAGACAGCCTGGGAGACCGAGTGCTGTAAGCTTTTTTTCCTTTACAAGCGAAGTCAACCTGGGCTTCAGTGTATAGCTGGGAAACACATCTTAATCCTTTCCATTGGAAGCGCCCCTCAATAGATTCATTATTTGACCCGCAAGAAGTAGCGCGGCTCCCGATTACTGCCATACCAGTGTGAAAGCGTCCGATCTCATCTGATCTCGGAAGTTAAGTACGCATGCGCTCTACCAGTACTTCGATGGGAGACAGCCTAGGAGACTGAGTGCTATAAGCCTTTTTTCCTTTACAAGCGAAGTCAACCTGGGCGCCAGTGTATGGCTGGGAAATGCATCTTGATGCTTTCCATTGCAAGCAGGCTTCACCGATCTTCAGTATTTAACCAGCAAAAAGTAGCATGGCTCTCGATTTCTCCCATACCAGTCTGAAAGCGTCCGATCTCATCTGATCTCAGAAGTTAAGTACGCATGCGCTCTGCCAGTACTTCGCTGGGAGACAGCCTAGGAGACCGAGTGCTGTAAGCTTTTTTTCCTTTACAAGCGAAGTCAACCTGGGCGCCAGTGTATGGCTGGGAAATGCATCTTTATGCTTTCCATTGCAAGCAGGCTTCACCGATCTTCAGTATTTAACCAGCAAGAAGTAGCATGGCTCTCGATTACTGCCATACCAGTGTGAAAGAATCCGATCACATCTGATCTCGGAAGTTAAGCACGCATGCGCTCTGCCAGAACTTCGATGCGAGACAGCCTGGGAGACCGAGTGCTGTAAGCATTTTTTCCTTTACTAGCGAAGTCAACCTGGGCTTCAGTATATGGCTTGGAACTGCATCTTTATCCTTTCTATTGGAAGCGCAAACCTATCTTAAGTATTAAAACAGGAAGAAGAAGCGTGGCTCTCGCTTACTGCCATACCAGTTTGAAAGCGTCCAATCTCGTCTGATCTCATAGGTTTAATACGTATGCGCTCGGCCAGTATACACTCAAAAAAATCAACTAGGGCATGTGTTTGATTAGCAAAGTAGTAATATGTTTACATTACATGAATAAATCATTTTTATGTTCATTAAATGGTTCATTCTTTTTTGTTGAACATGACTGAAAGAAAATTCTGATGAGTTAAATTCATTCATGGCAATCCAATGAGAATGAGGTCCATCAAAGCAATGACTCTGATATCGTGAGCTATTGCACATGCTCCACACCCACCGGATGCGGAAAAGTCTGTTTAGACATTAACGAGCGCGCGTGGAGTGAATCCTTTGGCATACTTGACAGTGAGGTAAGTAATTCACATATCTATTGATAAATTTATTTAGGTTAGTCGTGTGAGAGATAAATAGTAGTTTTTAGAAATATCTGAGTTATTTTAGTGAGTTTTATTTTGTTGCTGTCGACATTGAATGAGGTGTGTTTCTTCGTTATCTGCGTGGTTTGAAAAAATTATTTACCAGTGGAGTTTGGTGACTTTGAGTGTCACGATATAGGGGAGAGTGAGCCAGAATGTTTCCACATGTAATTCGGTGAATTAGAATTTCGCTAATTGTTGCAACAGTGCAAAGACTAACGAGGCGATTTTGGTAAGTTTTGTTTTTCGTTTCTGTGGACTTTGAATGAGATGTGTTTCATGGTTATCTGCGTGGTTAGGACTGTTTTGTCTCTGGGGTTTGCTTATGGCGTGTGCTGACTTTGAGGAGCGGGATGTCGGCAGGAAAGCCGTGTAGAGCCGTAATTTTTTCTAAACGGTTTTGGTGATTTTGAAGTCTTTTATGATGCTCTTTTTTATGATGCTGTTTTTGTCAGTGGAGTTTGGTGCCTCTGAGGAGTGCACTATAGTGGGGGACAACAGCATTAATTGTATGTGCATTTTCTTTTTCTATAATATTCACACTTAGTTTTTGAATTCAGAATTATTTAGGTGGAATATTGTTCGGGTCATTGTTTCTGTGCTCTCTGGTGCTCTGCATTAAGGCTAACAGTCTTCACATTTCAGTGTATGTAGATATTAACACAAATTCATCAGAGTAATAACTATGTCTCTCTCTATATTTTTTCCCCCCAGAAATACATCACAAAATAAAGCCACATCCCCATGCTCTGAGATTCTTTTGCACCTCCTCAACAATACATGGTAAGTTCATATGTTTGTCCTATTATTTTGTATCTGTTATTTAGTTGGCATTATGCAGAAGTTTAATCCCCCTGGCCCAAACCCCGCCTTTGTTTGGTATATTATCGTTTGCTAATGCATATTTCTTTTTCTATCAGTGACGTGTATGTGGCAGTGCAAACATTGTGTCACCAGAGAGAGAAGTAGGTACAAATTACTTCAGAATTATAAACTAAATCATCATTATGGAATAGGCCAACATTATCTGTGCATATATGTAAATTGTCTGTGCACATTCAAGACGTGGAGTGGGCTGAACACTCATGTCTATAAAGCTCATTCATCTCAGTTTACACAGACAGCTTTCAGTTCAGTAACTTTTAAATGTGAGTTATGTGAATGCAGTGACGTCTTCTCGGAGAGAGATTTTTTTGTCCATATTGGAACACATCTGCGAAGTAATGAGATTGTTAGGCCGGAGTTATACTTCACGCGACGCGACGCATGCTGCGGAGGACACTCCTGCTACGCAATCGTGTTTATACTTGCGCGCGTACTTTACGTAAATCTGGAGGAATCCACCAGGTGGCAGTGCGAGATATTATCACGGTGAGAACATGTTCAGCTTCTCTGTGTTGTGAATTGCCTAAAACACCTTACCGCAATATCTCTGAAAGGGATGTTTATTGATTAAATCCATAAATCCAGGGATGTGTCCATTCCAGCAAGCATTGGGCACGACTGAGAAACAATCTCTGGACAAGGTCTTCGCTCATCACAAGGTGAATACAAGCACTCGCATACACTAGCGTCATTTTAGCGGCACCAAATCCCCAAATCTGCATATCTTTGGAAGGAAACCGGAGCACAGTGTGGAATACAAGCAGGATATACCAGCAACATAACTCCCTGTGAGACAGCAGTGCTATCGCTCCGCCGCCGTGTCACCCCCATGTGTGTAATTATTCCCCCCATGTGTGTAATTATTAACAGTATTCATTATTTAAACAAAATTATATGTAAAATGTAACATACACACTTTAATGCATTTAATCATGAAAGTGATATCAAGTACAAATCTAAAGATTCTTAATGTGCAGAGAGTTGAAATATCATACATTTAATTTTTCTGTGTGGTGATAATATTGCTGCTTGCTGCAGCTGTCAGGTCCAAGAAGCTTGCAGCGATTAAAAACTGGGATGACGTTTACAACAATTTGCTTTAATGATAAAGTAAACTACGAGGTTAAAGTGGGCAATTTGAGATTAAAGCCGAAATTTCCACTTTAATCACAAAATACACGTTTTCACTGTGTCCTTTATTTTTTTCTCAGTGGCTCAAATACAGCGATATACATTATGTTGCTGTTGTTAAGTTTCAAAAAAAAAAATTCCAAAAAAAAAAGACGGCACAAAGATGTTATGTGAGACTTTTAAAATGCATCGTGTCATTACAATCGGGAATATGCGACGCTTGAATATAAAATCGCCACGAATGCATCTGTATGTCAGCATTGTGCTTCACCACATCAAACCATTCACCAAACTGCAAAGTATGCACGTCGATCCCCGTAGGATCTGCATAGAGGCTTTCTGTCACATGTAGATAGTAAACAGAGACTCTGACGTCACATTCCGACTTTTAGCACACTGCGCCCCCCGACTTTTTGCTGGTACTGCAACTCGCGCACGCGTAGCGTTAATTTCTGAGGACCTGCTCAGAGGACGCATGAAATGAACGCTGGGGACGCGTGGCAGCCATGATGAGGGCGCTTACGCGTTCTGAGCGTGAAGTATAAATGAGCCCTTAGTTGTGTATTTCTTGGTTGCCCTTTCAATACAAATATTTACAATACATTTTATACACACAAAAAGAGGAAGCATCATCCACACACACTTAAAGATTTTAAAGCCAGTGTAGTTACACTTGTGGACCCGGTTCAAGTGTCAGAGTCCTCTGATAACGTAAGGGCTAGCTGTTCTGCAGATGTATACTATGGTGAATTTGAAAGTGAGTCAATGACAGAAAGTGATTATAGTGCTGTTGAAAATCAGCCAGAACTAATTGAACGGAAAATAGCAATAATATTGTTGAAATTAGAACATATATTTCATGTTCCAGCAAAAGGAGTAAATGAGTTATTAGAGAAATTACATTTTCTGTTAAGTTCAGCTAGTGCGCCTCTCACAAAGCGTACAATTACAGAAATTTTCAAAAGCCATAACCTCCATATTGGTCAGGCTGTTATTGAAGAACTTGCCGATTCTGTGTGTGTTTCTAACCCTGTGGCTAAAATTTTGGGAAAGTGTGGTCCTCTTGCCAGTTCTTAAAAAAGAAAACTATACTACACAGTAAATTTTAGGGTTGTAGAGCCTGTTGAGTATTTTTTATCTAAAGACCAAAGAAAGTCATTTCAGTACATCCCTTTATTACAGTTATTGTAGGAAATACTCAGTCAAAATAAATTACTGGATAGAGTGATTGAAGAACAAATAGCTCAAGAAAATGGAGAGAATCTGAATCAGCGGGTTTACAGATCTTTTCGAGATGGTGAGCATTATAAAAGAAATAGCTTTCTAGCTGTTGAGAAGTTGAGAATTTCCATAAACCTTTATATTGACGATTTTGAGGTTTGTAATCCTCTTGGGACCTCACGCAAAAAGCATAAGCTTTGTGGTGTATATTGGGTCTTGGGCAATTTACCTCCTGGCTCTCATTCAGCCCTCTCATCCATTTATCTGGCAGTCCTTTGTAAAAGTGAAGATTTGAGGACATTTGGGTTTGAAAAAGTCTTGGATCCACTTTTGAAAGATCTGGTGATTTTGGAGCAACATGGTGTGTTCATCAGTCAGTTGACCGAGTGTATTAAAGGAACTGTGAGTTGCGTTATAGCTGATAACCTAGGAGCCCATGGGCTGGCAGGTTTTGTGGAAAATTTTTCTGCTGAATACATCAGCAGATTCTGTACAGCTAAAAAATCTGAAATAAAGTCCGTGACTGCTGGTGTTTTTGAGCGTAGAACACTGGAACTTCATGAATCCCATTTGAAGCGTGCACTAGAAACAGCAAGTATGTGTTGTGGAGTTAAACGGGATTGTATTTTGAGTAAGAATCTGAGCCATTTTCATGTCAGTGCAGGCTACCCTCCAGATGTAGCACATGATTTGTTAGAGGGCATAATACCCGTGGAGCTTGCTCATTGTTTTTCTCTTTTAATCTCTAAAAAGTATTTAACCTTAGAAAAACTTAACAACTTGATCCAAAATTTCGAGTACAAATGGGCAGATAAAACCAATCGGCCTCACGCTATACCACAGGCTTTCTCATTAAAAAAAAACATTGGTGGAAATGCACATGAAAATTGGTCTCTACTTCGATTGTTACCTCTAATTATTGGTCCACTTGTTCCAGAGGATGAACCTGCATGGCATATTGTTTTGGATCTGAAGGACATTGTGGAGCTTGTTGTAGCCCCTGTCCAGTCTGATGAGTTGATTTCATACCTTGAGTGTAAAATCAGTGAACATCGCCAGAGATACCCAGAACTTTTTCCAAACAACAGTCTTCTCCCTAAACATCATTATTTGGAGCACTACCCTGCTCTGATTCGGCTCTTTGGGCCTCTTGTCCACAAATGGACAATGAGATTTAAGGCGAAATATAGTTTTTTTAAACAGATTGCTCGCCATACCAACTGTTTTAAAAACATACCCCTCACACTTGCCAGAAAGCATCAGCTCATGATTGCCTCTGACTTGCACTCTTCTGACCATAGGACACCTTTAATGGTAACTGCTGTCTCATCAGTACCAATTGATATTCTGCAAAGTGACATTGCAATAGCTATTAAGCAAAGATTACCAGATGAAACTGATGTCCATATTACAAAAAGTGTGTCATAAAATGGCATGAACTACAACAAAGGAATGATAGTTGTCCATGGGCAATTATTTGGTCTGCCAGAGTTTGCAGAAATTCTGCAGATTTTTATTTTGACTGGCAGGATATACTTTTTTGTGAAAAAGTTCTCTGCTTGGTATCGAGAGCACTTCAGAGCTTTTGAACTTGACATGTCACATGTGAGAGAGGTGTCTCTGATTGAGCATGGGGAACTATTCGATGACTACCCGTCAGCTGCCTATTCAGTGGGAGGCCTGCATCTGGTTACTCTGAAGAGACACACTAACTTGCAGGGTAAACAGGAGTAATGTTTGTAAGTATTTTCCTACTGTACAACATGGTACTGTGAATAATAAAGCATGCTTTGCAGACCAGCTGCTACTTAATTTATTGAGAATTGACTGTTGATTTTTTTTAACTAATGTCATTAACTAAAAGAATCCAAGACAAATCTGGAAAATGCACTATTCACTTGTCCTTTTCCAGTTAAAATTTCCTAGGTGACATCATCAAATTATTGTTGATTGCCTTAATTGTTGACATTAGAATTTGACCCATATTTACACACACTCACACATTATTTGATGAGTGCATCTTTATTTATTTTTTAAATAATTTTCCAGGTGAACATGATGGCCCAGCCCATAAGACTGAGGATCATACTTGGAGAAGATGATGCCAGGAAACTAATTTTACCAGCGGGGATATCAGACTCCATTGAGGAATTGTGCCAGGAAATAAAGACTAATTTTGGAGTGGAACAGGATTTTCGCCTTCAATATCAAGATCCTGATTTCGGAAATGAGTTCATAAACCTGACTTCGATCTCTGAAATAAATGATAAAGCAACTTTAAAGGTTGTATACTTTTATACTCTACAGTTACAAAGTTTTACAGAAGATGAAGCAGTGACAGGTCAACCTGTTGCAGTCCAGAGTCCAACACATTCCTTTTCAAGCTCTTCAGCAGACACGGATAATACAAAGCCTGCTTCACCGTCAGGTTCATCGCCATCTACAAGACTGTCAGTGTGGCCAAGTGTCTTCACAATCCCTCGTTTTAGCTATGAGGCCGAACTGCAACTTGAAAAGGCCAACACTGAGTTCAGTGCTGGTGGAACTCATTTGACCCCCTCACCAAAACTGAAATCCCACATTTTAGAAAGACTGGCTGAAGAAATAATTAAATTTAAAGTCTATCCAACTGACAATGACCTGAATGAAGTTGCAGAAGCCCTTGTGAAAAAGCATCCTTTTCTGAGGGAGCAGGGATCCTTCAATGGCTGTTATGGTTGGAAGATTGGCTATTTTATACTTGAGGCTAATGTCCGGACCAAACTCAGAGGCCTGGGCTGTGCTGAGGTGATGGTAAATTCACTAAAGAACAAGGCCCAAGACAAAAGTCAGGCAGCGTTGAATGTGAAAAAGCCTAGAAGGGCAGAAGTCAATTATTGTCCTCAGTATCCAAAAGGAGAAACCACTGATAGTCTGGAAAAGGAGAGAATTGCACTGCTTTCAGAGATTCAGAAGAGAAACAATGACCATATAGTGACAATGAAAATGGAGAAGACTTTCTCATACAGAAGGCAAGAAGTTATTCAAGGACAGCCCTTGATTGTAGACTTCAAAAGCAGATGGCCATCTCTGTTCACTCAGAAAGAGGTGCATATCCTATATGTAAGGCTTTATGCCCCAAGAATGTGTTATATAGTTATGACCAATTGTTTGTTTTTTCACTAATATTGATATAATATTGTGATCAAACGGCTAATAATTCCTGGTATGTCCTTTCTCTGTTGCATGTTGTGTTCTAACAGTGCAAGTCATAAGTGCATTGTTCATGTTTTTCAGATCGACAAGGAATTCCTGCGCATAGCGACTGTACCACTGCTATCTACATTCTTTTCTGAGATAGACAGGTACACTCCACGCATGATGGAGATCTTTCGATGCAAAGGTGGGGTGCTGGAAGAAAAATGAGACACATCATGATGGCCGTTTCCAAGGTTTGTGTTAAAATAGTTAGACCTGTGCTTATGAAGTACTTTTTTAGGCCCATATCACGAAAATTTCATGAGCAAAAATATCTATACATATGGTAGGCAAAAGTCCTAAGATGTTTTTACCTAATCAAACACTTAATCATATTGTCATACCAATTACATAAGCGTCAGTCTGAGATTAATAAGTAATTGATAAAATCATATGGTTAAGTTTAAAACATTAGTGTGTGTGGTTGCCTTATTTTGTGTCTGATTTGGTTGAGATAGATGAGCACTTGCCTTTTGGTCTCCTCTGACTTAATATTGTCTACCACAGTTCTTTTTTCAAACTGCTGCCTAAAAGCTAAATATTGTCATAATGGATTCCCTTTTTACCCCAGGATGACACAATACATACAAGACGAGCATGCATCCACAAGTCCTTGTGCGTCTACTTGAACGAAGACCACGAGAAACTTGTGAAAGAATACACAGTGAGTTACATTCACAACGTGTGACAAAGATGTAGACTTACAGCACATTTCATTCACACATTTACTTGTGTGTTATGTAATTAACTGCAGGAGTTATGGGTAATAAATTTGAAATGTGAAACAGCAAAATGTGACACTCTGTACGACTTAAACATAATGTAATTTGTCCTTGTTTTTGTTTCATGTCAAATTTCTAAGGTTGGAAATTAGAGACATAGAATTTAGAATTTGGTAAACATATCAGTTTCTAAAACAATATTATTTTAATATATTTTGTAAAGAGCTGGGAAAGTGTTGTAAATAATTCATGCATATGGATAAAATGCCCCACCTAGTTCCTCTAGGAAATTGCAGATGGGCTTTTTTATGTTGTGTAGGCAATGTTAGGCCACTTATATGCAATTGTCTTGATGTGGTTGAATGAGCTCTTTTATAGCGATCATTGGTCTCTGTTACTTCCTCCTTTATTTCTACAGTTAATTCTCTCATTGCGCACTGGGATGTCCAAGCTTAGATTTCACTTTTTACTATTTGGTGCATCTGTGTTATTCTTGTACATATCTAATTGAACTGAGTACATTTTTTTAGTCATAAAATTGTAAATGTTTTTATAATGTTATGATCAGAAATCAGCATTTTTTTTGTACCCATATCTAGTCTCAAACAAATGTATTTACAGTAATCCCTCGCTATATCGCGCTTCGACTTTCGCGGCTTCACTCTATCGCGGATTTTAAATGTAAGCATATCTAAATATATGTCACGGATTTTTCGCTGGTTCGCGGATTTCTGTGGACAATGGGTCTTTTAATTTATGGTACATGTTTCCTCAGTTTGTTTGCCCAGTTGATTTCATACAAGGGACGCTATTGGCAGATGGCTTAGAAGCTACCCAATAAGAGCATGTATTACATATTAACTAAAACTCCTCAATGCTATAAGATATGCTTCCCGCGCCGGGGCTTGATTGTTTGCTTGTCTCTGCCTCTCTCTCACCCTCTCTGACATTCTCTGTGCCTGACGGAGGGGGATGTGAGCAGAGGTGCTGTTTGCACAGAGGCTGTTTGCTTAGAAGATACTGACGCTCCTCTGAAAAATGCCGCTTTACTTAAAAGCACACGTATTGATTTTTTGATTGTTTGCTTTTCTTTGCGAGTGCTCACTCTCTCTCTTAAATTCTCTGCTCCTGATGCAGACACTCATTTGAAGAAAAGATATATTTGCATTCTTTTAATTGTGAGAAAGAACTGTCATCTCTGTCTTGTCATGGAGCACAGTTTAAACTTTTGACTAAAGGGTGTTATTTCATGTCTAGAGGGCTCTAATAATGTTAACAGTGTGGGAGAGTTTATAAGGGCTTAAAATATATAAAAATAACCATACAAACATATGGTTTCTACTTCACGGGTTTTCGTCTATCGCGGGGGGTTCTGGAACGCAACCCCCGCGATCGAGGAGGGATTACTGTATTATCATATTTTACTTCACAGAACACTGAGGCCAACACTGAAGCCATGGAGCAAACTGTGATGGGAGTGTATGTCATATTGCAGGAGGGTGCAGAGCCTGGACATGACCCAGAGAACATTGGTGTCCTGATTGAAGGTGTGGAGGTTTTCACTGGTTTGAGGAGCATCGCGATTGCTTGTGCTCTGTTATTTGGACTGCTATACTGTCTGAACCTAAGCTACCCACCGGAGCTCAAATGCACTTTTGAAGTGTTGCAAAAAATTATAATGAATTTGGATGGGCAGAGGTTGTCATCCAAGGCACAGTTCCTAAAAAACAAGCTAATGGGATGAATGATTCTTGAAATAGACTCATGGAAGCCAGATATTTTTCCATATCTCTGCAATGCAGATTGTTTTGTGTTTAACTTTGAAAGTTCAAAATTATAAAAATGTTTAGAAGCAGTATTTGGTTTGCTCAGTAGACTTGAGACAAAGAAAGTTATTGAGCCGAGTGGGTTGGTGCTAATAAGTTTAGTATGAGATGGTTGAAGGGGAGAAAGCTGGGTGGAACTGGGATCCTTACAGTTGTTTTAAGAATATTAGAGCAAAATAAAAGAGATGGTTTTGCAAGCTATCCTTTATGTATATTTCAGTAATTGAATTAAAATTGTTTACATAAGCAATAAAAAACACTAACTGAAACAAGTTTGATGTGATTATTACAGACAAAAGCTACATTAGTTCATTCAACAAGATTAACATTGGTGTAGCATACAAAACTTTTACTAGTTCATATAACATGGCTGAATTTTGTTGTGCCAAAGTGTTTAATCAATATAAAATCAATTTAAATGAATTTAATTAGACTAACTTGGTACAAATATGTTAATTTAATAAAAGCCAAATTAATTGAATGTAAATGTTAATATTATGTTACACTTACAAACATGGGTGGTATTGAAACGACACTATCAAGATGGATTGATATAACATGATTTGTTTAGATGGAATATAAGTGGCAAGATAAAATTACGTTCATCCAATGAATTATTTTTCTGAGTGTACGTGGATGGGAGACCGCCTAGGATCCTCGAGTGCTGTATGCTTTTTTTCCATTCCAAGCGATGTCAACCTTAGCGCCAGGTAATGGCTGGGAAATGCATCTTCATGCTTTCAATTGCAAGCGGGCTCCGCCGATATTCAGTATTTAAAATGCATGAAGGAGCGCAGGTTTCGCTTACAGCAACACCTGTGACAATTCAGGTTGATCTCATCTGAACTCGGAAGTTAAACACGCACTGACTCTGCCAGTATACGTGGATGGGAGACGGCTTGGGAACCCCGAGTGCTATAAGCATATTTCCTTTACAAGCGAAGTCAACCTGGGCTTCAGTGTACGGCTGGGAAACACATCTTAATCGTTTCCATTGGAAGCGCCCCTCAATAGATTCATTATTTGACCCGCAAGAAGTAGCGCGGCTCTCGATTACTGCCATACCAATGTGAAAGTGTCCGATCTCATCTGATCTCGGAAGTTAAGCACGCATGCGCTCTGCCAGTACTTCGATGGGAGACAGCCTGGGAGACTGAGTGCTGTAAGCTTTTTTTTCTTTACAAGCGAAGTCAACCTGGGCGCCAGTG